>KN486036.1:74202-88909 GCA_000787095.1 Periophthalmodon schlosseri
GCACAGAAGTCACTCTACTGGACTTGCATTTCAACCGGATAGCAACAAGATGGAAGCTCTGTGTCACTGCTAAACAAATATTAACTTAGAAAGAATTGAATCTCAACAAAGTGATGTTTAAAGATGGAGAAAATCCAAAGTACACATAAGATACGCTACTGCCATTTGTGTTGTTTTGAATATTTTTCTAAATCAGATAGAGGCTTGAGAAGAAATGGGGAGGAGGATTTATCACAATGATGATAATTACGGTTAATTATTCTAGCCACATCGAGAAGCAAAATATAATTGAGCAGTGATTAATGGGCAGTGTTGGGAAGTAACGGAAATACATGTGCGGAAAATACGTATTCTGTATACTAATTTTGAGTAACTGTATTCCGGTATAGTTACTCTTTCATTTGGTGGTATTTAGAATTACTTTTCAAAAATCAAAGAAGTCAAAGAAGGAATTAGTGAGAAAAAATGTACATATGCGATTTTTCCTTCCCACATCAGTGATAATTGAATGCATTTACAAACTGTGCAACAGACTGATGCTGTATATATGAAACGTTTTACGCTGCAATATAAAGAATGTGAAAGTATGTCCAAGTATTCCGAATATAGTACTTTCAATGGACACTGTAACTGAATATGCTATTTATACACTTTAATGCAAGTATTCACCCCAACACTGTAGGAAATAGGAATAAGAAACACTAAACGAGTATGATTAAGTATAGAAAAACAGAAATGCACGTAAAGATTTCAGATTCGGAGGTAAAAAGTAGTAGCTTTTTCCTGTCAATCTCAACCAGGAGAGTTTACGCTGAAACAACTGCTACGGGATTAGAGCAGAGCCGCGTATATCCTGAGCTAAGAGAGAAAAGACTGTTCGGAAGACGGGGCTGCGTTTTATCCGCGGTGGTAGCTTTAAGTATAAGCCGTGGCACGAGTCCAACTTTCCCAAACACATCCTGTTGGCGCATCAAGTGGCTGCAGTCCTCGAAGACGCATCCCACTGTGCAGCCTCGGCAACATTTGCTTCGCTAAATCCTCCCCGCGGTGCCCGTACAGTTCCCAGACACCGCGTTTACTACGGTTAAAATAATATAGCGTATTATCCACAACGAATCCCCGTGCGCTCTCACCAGTGCCTGCAAACAATACAAGATGATTTGAATATCTCCCCCGTGTCGAAATGCCCACAGTTTTACCCATAAAACAGTCAGTGAGCTTAGTCTAAACTTGCGTTCCATCTCCGGTTACGCATCGCTCATTAGCAGTTAATTGCTTTACAAGTGGCAACAAGTTAGCGATCGGTAGCCTTTAAGAAAACAGCGTCTAATTCCGTGTCAGTTCCTTTTTCCATCTCACACCGTAAGCGCGCACACAGTTCACACACACACAGTTATACCCAACTATGCGCTGACTCGCAACAAGCATATAAAATACATACTAAGGACGGAAACGCGAAATGAATCAATATCCCCACGCAAAATGAACTTTGGCCACGCAAACCCAACAAACCCAAAGTCTTACCTTACGTGCCGGTCATGACGGGAAAGATGCCTCCACGTTGACAAGTTGCATGCAGAGTGATGCGATGCGTAAGACAAAACGGACTCTTGTGTCTTCACTGAAAGCGTTACGTTCCCTCCAGCGTGGCTAATAAAATTAATTAAAATAAGAAAATCACGGGTGCCGGTCTGTCGCTGCGTCCGTACGGGAGAGAGTGGACCCTGTCTGCCCGCTGTGCCGTGCGTCTGGAGTCTCAGTTCCGACACCGGGGAAGGAGCCAAACCGCTGCCTCCTCGTGCAGTGCCAGTGTGTGCGCGTGTACGAGCGGAGTAGAAAGCCCCTCGTGGTGATGGAGAGAAGCGACAAATGAGGGAAAGGAGGAGAGAGAGATATGGTCACGGAAAAAGCGTCCGAGAGTACACGGAAAAAACACTTATATGTAACGTTAAAGGTCCGATATTACACAAAATGGATTCCTGTGAGTTTTAAACATGTTATAATGCCTCCTCAAAAACATACCCACGTACCTGATTGTTTCTTTCACACGTGTTTGAGTAAACCCGGATTATTAGTCTATCTACATCACCAAAGCTCAAAATGGTCTCTTACACCTTGTGATGTCATGAAGTGGTAGTTTTCAAGTTAACAGCTAGCTTTTACCTTTTGTTCAGTAGAGATTGGCAATTCCAGCGCTGAAAGCATCCAAAAGATTCTAGTGAAGGTGTATGGAGTTTGAAAACAAAGTAGAGCACTTCCTGTGTTACAACGTGACATCACAAGGTGAAACGGAGTGTTGTCTGTTTGAGAGAACTGGGTCAAATGCTTACAATTTACATTTTTTTTTTTATTTTTAATTACCAGAGGTGGGTAGAGTAGCAAAAATTGTACTAAAGTAAGAGTAATGTCACTGTTAGGTAAAAGTACAAAGTAGTGGTGCAAGAAATTACTCAAGTAAGAGTAACAAAGTATTTGGGAAAACGACTCAAGAGTAAGTGTGAGGAAGTAACATCTGATTTATAAATATTAAATACTGCAGAAAATCTGGTATTTTCAACTAGCTGACACAAAAATGACAAAAAAAAACAAAAAAATAAAGCATACCTGAAGGAGCAGTGCAAGAAACACAAATGATTTCATAATGTCAACATAAACATTTTGCCACTTGTAAACTTACTCACAGTGAGAAGAGGAAGTTAGAGAACTGTTTCTGCAATAAAAATACAGTTACAACAACCCCATTCCACAAGCAAAACGGAGGACACGGTATGACTATAGTATGAAAGTGGTGGGTATTTTAGCTTGGCCTATATTTTCAGCCTTTATCTTATGTGCATTTATAATTGCAGCCGTGATTCCACAGGGGCAAAGAAGCTCACATTGTAAATAAACAAAAATGCAGGGACCATTACTTCCAAGCTTACTGCTGGAATGAGTTCAGTGCATGTAGTCCTAACATCCTCAAGCTATTTGTATTGAACTGCTTCTGTTACAGATTACATAAAAGCCCTCATACACAAGATACAGCCATGTGTTTTTATTCTGGGGTTGTTAATAAAATAACACCAATTATTTCAGTATAAAATGCACATCACTTATTAGGAAAGTGTTTTGGCCATTTTAGAAAACTATTAAAATGCAAAAATACATCCAGCTAAATATTATGACAAATATTTCAATTTATAATCATGCCCAGAGTACTTATATAAGTCCAAATCAGTGCAGTGCATCAGGCCAAGTTACAGGTCAGATCCGTGGAGAGACAAGCCTGCTCATTGTGAGAATGCATGTTTTTCAAGGCATGTTTAAGCAATAAAAACGGCAATAATTTTCTAACTGCAAGATATTACACAGCTCAGTCACACGGGAGGAGCTCGGAGTAAAGACGCTGCTCCTTCACGCCGAGAGGAGCCAGCTGAGGTGGCTCAGGCATCTGTTCCGGATGCTTCCTGGACGTGTTCTGGGCATGTCCCACCGGGAGGAGGCCCCGGGGAAGCCCCAGGACACGCTGGAGGGACTACGTCTCTCGGCTGGCCAGGGAACACCTTAGGGTCCCACAGGAGAAGCTGAAGGAAGTGTCTGGGGTGAGGGAAGTCTGGTACTAGTAAGTATGTGGTGGAAAAAAGTGACATAGTTCAAGTTGAAGTAGCCTCAGTTCTGTCAGTACCACAGCACAGCAGTGGCTACCGAAGTAACTTACGGTAACTTACGCTAACCCGAGTTGAATGTATGTCAAATGAACATAATTTTACTTTTTATTATTATCAACATGTAATTTTCAATGTTTAATATTTAAAGCAGACCTATGCTGTAAACTCTTTTTACCATATAGTTGTTTCCTCTTCTCATTTACCCTGTCAAAGTAGTTTTTGGAGTGATTGGTACATGTTTGATCAATCTTTTATTTTCAAGATGCCATATTGCCGATCTACCCCCGTTTTCACCGCCACCGACATACGCCCACTGCTCTGTACTTACTTCCTTCTCCAGTTTTGTTTTCTTAACTGGTGATACGCTTGTTTTTTTTATTAAGTCGTTTTACATGAATATTGCAATTTAAATTGTTCAATGATCACATAATGGTCCACGAGCGTCATAGATTAGAACTATAGAGCAGAGAGAAACACAACAGGTCTGCTTTAAGAACTTTTCTACTTTGTGACCACCTTAAGCCCAGACCCTGAAACACAATCACAAAAATCACAGGACACGCTCACTATTCACACACTTTGCTCTAAATGTACCTCATTAACATTTCGCACTTTCGAAACAGAGCCACACACTTTTGAATCATTGCATATGTTGCCATTACCCGTCGTATATTTTTCATTTTTAATTGCTCTGTGTTGTGCAAATCTCTATGCAAATGAGTCACTCTTTATTATTAGATAGTCTACACTGTGTTACAACTGAGCCGCTGCAGCCTCTTATTTTATTAATGCGAGCGCAAACAACAAACAGCAGTCCAAATGAAGCAAAGTATTCGGTGCAATAAGCCGAGATGATGGGGCCCGTGGCTTTTTATTCCCATGCATTTTTCATCCACGGCGGAGCTGGAAAGGTGGAAGCGTCAAGTAGGCCTGTTTCTGTCTAGTGGCTCACCTGTTAAGTGGTCAGCCGTAGTGGTAGAGTGTGCGCGTGCATATAGGAGGGATGGAGAGAGAGAGAAAGAGAGAGACAGAGAGAGAGAGAGAGAGATTCAAGTCTGGTACTAATATGAATGCTCTTTATTATATCCCATTCATTTTAAAGCAAACCTATAACATAATAATGAACGTAACATAGTGATCCACGGGTCTTACAGATTATAACTAGACAGCAGGCTCAAGCACAATAGGTCTTCTTTAAAGCCACAGTATGTAACTTTTTTAGTCAAAAGTAGACTAAAATAAAAGCGTGTTGTTTTTGTTTTGGTTATGTTTACTTTACTACAAAACTTAAAATAACACGCGTCCTTACTCTGAGCGGGCTTGCGTCTCCACAAACCTGACTATTTGGCCTGGAGGAGGGTGCTTGTTTCCATGGAAATTGTGTTCCTTTGACTATAATATTCCACAGTATGGCATAAAATTGCGGGCAGCACAGATCAGATATGTCGCTATTTATGTGTTTGTTGCATTTGCCAAAAAGTAATAAGTAATAAGTAAGCACCTAATCTTTTTTTTTCCTTTATTACAGCTGTTAATCTGCAACATTACCAGCATAACATTAGATTTAAGAAATGTTTACTACGTTGTTGTTAGCATGTACGCTAACTTTGGCGCTAGGTGCTACTGTCATGTTTTTATATGGAACTTTTCCACCTTCAAGGCACTCAAAGCACTTTACATCAAGGAACCACCCCTCACCCATTCACACACACATTCATACGCCATCGTACACAGACGGTGGGGGCGAGGTGGGTTAAGTGTCTTGCCCAAGGACACAGCGACAGCATTCACGTGTGGGAGCTGGAATTGCACCGTTCGTCTGTTTTGTACGTGTTTACGGTCTCATACTATTCTCGCGCCGTGTACCTTGTGTCCTAAGTGTTTGGCCGTCCCTCCTCGTAACTCCACTTGGTGTTGACCTATAAAGGGGGAAAAACACTTCTACCCGTCGTAATGTCGTCTAATGAGGCTCTAGTGTTACCGGTCGAGTGCTTGACAAAAAATAAAAACCCCGGTGACGCTAACTCTCTCATTGAAATTGCACTAGAGCTAATGTACCAGTTGAGCCAGCCTTTAGAATGAAGTCTTCTTCTTTACAAGCACTGGAAGAGTCTACAGCCACAGAATATGCAGCAAGAGACAGAGGACACACTGACCGAAATGTGTTTTTTTTTTCGTATTTGAGGCACGAAGAGCAAGGTCATGGAGGTTAGGAAACTGATGTACCAACAAATATTTTTAAAGCTACTGTGGCCAGGCTGTTGTCACATATAAAAAGGTCAGGGGGTGATGGTGGAGAGAGAGAAGGAGAGAGAGGGGGAGATGGGATCGAGAGAGGGGGAAAAAAGAGTGAGAGTATGGTCAGAATAAGAAGACGGGAAAGAGCTAAAAACATTTGTGTTAATCCTGAAGGTTGTTTTAAACTGGCTGGCTGCATATTCGTGGTTGTATCTAGTGGGGGGATTATCGGCTCTTTGAAATGAACTGATCCAAAAGAGCCGTTCAACACACAGGCTCTTTTAGTATTCATTTATATGGCAGAAGGTAATATGAGAACTTATTTTATCTACAAACTAATCACAAAGAGGTGAACGAGGCTCAGATGTGTTTAAAATGGTTCAAACTAAGAGTGGGAGTGTGTTTACCCTTTGGAATGATGCTTAATCTAAATAAAACGTTACACTACAATAATAATAATAATAATAATGATAAAAACTGATGCCAGATTTTTATTCGTTCACCTGCTCTGCTTCTCTTCTTCTCTTGTGTCAATTCAGAGTTAATCAGCGTAAAAATGCGTACAAACTTGAAATAAAAAGATTCGTCTCTTTTAAAAAATGAGATCCGATTCCAGCAGTTCACATTAAGGAACCGTCCGAAAGAGCCGCCTCGTTCATGAGCGTCACATCGCTCGTTGTATCGTGAGCAAGTGAAAAGAAATTCAGATAAGAATTTAGTTTGAATTTCTGTGTCGCTTCATTATCAAGAGTCTTGTGAATATGTATGTGTTTTGCTTCTTATTTGCGAACACTGATAGTTTGTGCCTTAAATACAAGTCTGTGGGTAGCCACAGTAAACAATGAGTCTTACAGTGAGTGCTGATACAAGTATTGATCTAGAGGAGTACGCTGGAGTACGTCTGGACAAGGGAGCAGGGTTTTAGCGGAGATACAAAACACTTTACATAGGTTTACTTTGTGTACACTGAATCAGAATATTGATATTTCTGCTTCTAAAATTGCCAGCTATGATGTTTTTACTTTGCCAAATGCTGCTTGAGGACATCAAGGTCATCAGCATGAGTGTGTGCAGTTATTAAAAAGCTCCAAAGTGCCAGAGTGATTAACATGATCCTCTAATGAAATCTTAGTGGAATAGCACTAGTGAAGCATTTTGGGGTAAAGTCTCTTTGTTATATATCAGGAAACCCGCACTGTGTCAGCGGAAGTGATGCGTCGTGCGTACGCCGTTCATTGGATCTGACTTCCTGATACGCCGCCATAACTAAACACAGCGGGTTTTTTGACGATCACAGCAGAGTTGGAAGATGGATTCTGCATCGTCAAGAAAGAGACTTGCCTCGAGTAAAATCAAGAAAAGAAAGGTTTTATCTAGTGCGACCAAAAGGGCACAATTACAGTCTGACCGGTGCCGAGTCGGACAAGATCTACGCTGGGTATAAGAAGGGACCCACAGCTGGCTTTTCTTCTGATGAGAAGGAAAGATATAGTTACGAAATAAGGAATAATGTGTCTGGCTTATATTTATCATGCTAATCTAGATGGTACCCAGTCACTGAATTTGTGTAGCTACATATTGTGTTTTGGTTTGGCAGATGGAGAATGTTAGTGGGGCAAGGCTGGTTAAATAAAACAAAATTTAAGTATCATTAGTAGGGTTGGGTATCATTAAGAAGTTGCCGATACGATACATACCTCGATACATAGACCACGATACGATACGTATCTCAATACAGTGCAGTTTTGATTTGATACAATATGATACAATATATTTCAAATCGATTTGATACGATTCAATGAAAAATGAAGGCTTTCAGGACCCTTAATGATCACAAACAAATAAACATTAATGGAGCATTTATCTTCTGTTTATTGAAGATGAATGAACAAAAAGTGCATTTTGTTTAGTGCATAACTAGAAGAACACATCAGACTGTTACACTGGTCAGTATTATTTATTCACATCTTATGTGAGCTCCACATTTACATGTACAGGGACATGTGCCGTTTAACAGCTCTAAAGGATCACAACTTATCTACTAAATCACAGCTGTGATACTAAAAGTCTTTGTTAAACCAAAGTTAATATGAAATACACCTATTTTAATAATCAAAACAGTCAAATGTTAAAATGTTCTGCATAAACAAGTTTCTTTCCTTTAAACAAGCCACACAATTGTAGTGCTGTGACAGAACAATTTGGTAAAATATACAAAAAAAATGCTCTTGGCAATATATCGATACAGCAACCCACGATATTGATACTGTATCGTTAAATTAAACAATACAATATTTTGATATGTCGATATTTTTGCACACCTATAATCATTAGTGGTGTGCATGTTCTTTCTGATGGCGTGTGGGGTATTCACACCTGTTTCTCTCCATGGAGATGTCTTTGCCTTGCCTGAAATGTTCCGTATGTCATTAAATCTGTCTCTATCTGGAAACAAGCAGGTGACAGAACTAGGAGGCCCGGCTCACAGTAAAACATTTTCAAGGCAAGGTTACTGAATAAACGCAGATAGATATGACAACATATTTTGAGGCTCAATATTTACGTGTGTACTTATACGTGGGCAAAACCGGGGAGATTTTTGTAATTTCAGTTTTGAGCTGTAGAGGGTTGAATAAGTCACTTTCATGGTTAATTACTGGTTCATCCTGGTATTTATGTGTTTCAGCTCAGGCGTTTTAATGAGACTTAATCTTAATCAGTGGCATAAAGTAGTTTCCATATTATCGTTTATCGCAATATTTCTCTGTAGCATTATACCGTGCTTAATTTAACCACTCACCCATTCATGTAGGTGTAGATGTAGGTGGGTTAAGTGTCTTGCCCAAGGACACAACGACAGCACTCATCTGTGGGAGGAAGACTCGCACCGCCAACCTGTGGGTCAGCGGATCTGACTGCTTGACCAATGATGCTTACGGCGAGAGCAGGATTCGAACTGCCAACCTTCGGATCAGTGGACAAAGATTCAACTGAGCTACTGTCGCCCACTGTGATGGTACTATTTTTATAAGTTAAAAATAAGTTATGTTTATGTAACGTTCACTAGGTGTTCAGCTGATAAAAATGCAACTTTATGTCATTTTAGTTTTACTGTGATACTGATATTTCATTTGAGCTTTTAGAACTTTTTTTTTGTTAACTTTCTTTCTTCTGTTGGTTCGCTACATGTCTGTAACAAAAAGATTATCCCCTGGGAGATGAATGTGCGTAATTGTGAAAACCCAACAATTTCTTAAGAGCTAGTGTGAAAACTTTTAGAATCATTGAGGCTTGCGTGTGTAATCCCTTCCAGCTGATAGAATGAAATGTTCTTTTGCCATTGAAACTCGTAGTTACGGCGCAGTAAAGATACACTAATGCGCTAGAATGTTCTCCAGACTCGCCTGTTCCAGTCCTGTGCGATCATTAGATATTACTCCGAATGAAGCGTGACGTGTCAGCTGTCAATCATGAGCCCGTCTCTCTGTGCTGTACGACGTGGGTTAGTGCTATTTCAGACAGTTTGTCCTGACGGGATCGATAGCGTTGATGTCATAACTCACATTGTGGGGCTTCGGCGGTAGCAGGGGCTTTGACACGTCTCACTCTCAACATGTTTGATTGCTCATGAAGGAAAAGTGCATTTGATTTTCTGGACAAGTTTGTAAACAAATTCTGATTTCCATCGAGATATACAGGATCGATGTAATAAATTCGCTCGCAGATTAGGCATGGGACGATATTGAAATTTTGTGTGAGGATTATCATGGCCAAAATAATTGTGATTAACGATTATATCACGATAATTATTTTGAAGCTGAAGTTCAAGAAGAAGTTGTTACGGATATGAATAATTATAACTTTAAAAGAGAATATTATGGATGAGCAGGGCCGTCAAACGGAAATTTGGAGGCCCGGGGCAATCAACATCACATGGCCCCCCCGTAATACAAATTAATAGGAAGAGGGTCCCATTCTTTTTTCTGCACATTCAGTTGATATAATGGCGATTATCTTTGTTGGTGAATATCACGATTATATAAAATGTCCCACAAACGATTATTGTCAACCCTTTTTATCACGATAAATGATATTATTGTTTATTGTCCCATCCCTATTGCAGATGTGTTAGCTTGAAATAATAGGGCATTTTAAGTACGATTTTTCATTGATTCTTTAAAGAAGACCTATTGTTCTTGTGTCTGCTATATAGCGATAATCTACAACACCTGTGGGTCATTATGTTATAATTTGCTCATTTTAAATCACAATATTCATCTAAAACGATTTAATAAAAGAAGCAAGTTTGCTGACTTTTGCGTTAGAAAACTGCGGTGCCCAATGGGAGCTGACGTCACCGTAAATGTCATCACAACAAAGAATTGGCCCCTTCGATGGATACATACAGATCACACTATGGAGCAGCTGTTTTTTGTTTTTTTTTTCATTTCATTTGTACCAAAATGACTATGCAACGCTGCCAAATCCTGCATGTATCACCGATTAAGAAAATAAAACTGGAGGAGGATGTAAGTACAGAGCAGTGGACGTATGCCGGTGATAACGGTGAAAACGAGGACTGATCGTAATATGGCGTCTCGAAAATAAGCGATTACAGATGCTCAAACATGCAGGAATCACTCCAAAAACACTTCGGGTGAGTAAATGGTGAGGGGAAACAACTATAACATGGTTCAAAGCTCTGAAAAGTCGATTTTGCAGAGTAGGTCTCTTTAAGTGAGTGGGTATCACTGCAGAGCTGTGGCGGTGCTCACTTTTTGGTCCACACGGCGTAAACGAATTACAAAATAACAATAAAACAAAGATGAAAACTCAGTGAAAAGGGAACAATGGAAATGAGCATCTTTGCTAATCTGGCAGATTTACACTGTAATTACAGATGTTCGTTTATATGCACTGGTTCTATCACATAAACAAATAAGCGGGAAATCAAGGGAATGCAAGTTTAAACCGGTGAGTTTTTAGCAGTGATTTTAAGTTCTGTAATGAGTCTGAGTTCCTGATGGGTAAATTAACTGTTTTATTTCACTTGTTTTTCTTGATGTGTATGCATTTCCTCATGACAGGATATAGGATTATAGATTGCTGTACATTGCGCTCATTGCAGACTGGAATATTGATCTAAAATGGCTTAAACATAGAAAAGGGTCCATTGACTTCCTGTCCAAAACTACAGAACTGATTCTCTGCTTCTGGCCCAGCTCTTTTTCATAGCGGCATTTCAACACATGCAATGGATTTTCATTTTATTTTTGAAGTTTGAAATATTACAAAACATTTCAGAAGTGTACGCTCAAGAGCAGTGGTGGAACGTAACACGTTTAAGTAAAAGAAGTAAAGTACTACAATATACAAAACGGAAATGGGAAGTCGAAGCAAAAATTTATTTGACAGAGGAGGAATGGAATGAGACTAAGCAACATACATGGAAAACAACATCATCTTTAATTTGGAGACAGCATGCCTGGAAAAATATAGTGAGATTTTTTAGAACTCCAGCTCAGACAAAGTATCGGGGGACGAGTTGCTGGAGACAATGTGGGAAAGAGGTGGCAAACTGGGTGGATGAGATGCACGATATTTATATTATGGAGAAATGGACTTATGCTTTAAGAATAGAAACAGAGAAATTTGAGAATATATGGAAAGACTGGCTGGATTTTGTAAAACCAGTAAGATCTGATTTTATCTAATTGTTGTTATTCCCCAATTTTTTTGTTCTGCTACTTAGTTCTGTTATTGTTAATTTTATTTTTTTCTTATATAAGGAAAAAAAAAAAAGGGATGTGGGTCAAAATTTTTCTGATTTTACACTGTATGCAGATATTGTCCTGAAAAACCAATAAAAATATAATTTAAAAAAAAAAAAAAAGAGATGATGCATCTCACGGGGCTATCCAAAATAAATCAATAAATAACACTCTAGGCAAAGGAATGACATCTCCAAGGAGACAAGCAGGTGGCCGATCCTCTACCAGAAAGGTTACATAGTGTGCCTTTAAGGACTAAAAAAAAAAAGCCTGAGGGGTTTATTTTTATCAAGGTCATAGTTTGAGCAAAGGATTCCGTTGTTTCTATTGAAGAAAAGTCTTTATCAAAATCAGTACATTTAAGTTTTATTATATCTCAAACTTAATATTTTTACTTTTTACTCTAAGTACATTTTTAACGGGTACTATAATACTTTTACTTCATTTTTTTTTCAATTTTTTCATATACTACTGATACTTTTACTTATATTTTACTTGTTTTTCTTTTTTTTTTGCTCTGGTATCTGTACTTTTACTTAAATAACAAAATTGAGTAGTTCTTCCACCACTGATCAAGAGTCATTATTTATTTATTATATTTATTTATGTTTTTTTAATAATCGCAGGCTGGGGATGAGCACTGAAGCCTCTAATACAGGACAATGCAGGGTTATTCAAATATGGATTAAAAGGTAACTAATGCTTATTTATCAGCTATTACATTATATACCATCACCAAATCATCACGAGGCGTCTTCCAGCCACAAATCCATAGCGGTGTCATCTGTAGCCTGTAGCGCATCCGTTACAGTGTGTTTGTATATATAATGTGACCTGTGACATTCCACATACCCCGCTCCAGATCGGAACTGCTGACTAAGAGAGTGTCTCCTGAATTTTGCACACACACACACACACACACACACCGCTCTCTCCCCCTCCTTCTCTTTATCCCTCTCTCTCCCTCCCATAGCGGGAGTGGGGGTGTTGAAACATTGCCAGTGCCTATCGCTCAAACCTGTAATGGGACCCAGAGACCAACAGCTGCTAACATAAACACATTGTGGATACAGCAGTGGGAACATTTACATGGCTAGAAAAATTAAATAAAATTAAATAAAATTAAATAAAATTAAATAAATGGCGTATGTTTACATGCAGAAAATAAATGTAATAATGAAAAATACCTAGTGACAGGTGTCACATGTGAATTTTGTAGTAAAAAAGTTGTTGTATTTGGGAGACAATGTCCAATGAATTAAAATAACTGTTTACATGAATTAAATTTCCAAAGTGGTCAAAACCAGCACAGGTGTGAACAATCCGAAAGGAATACTTACATCACGAATGACTCACGTCAGATGTAACTGTTCACATGATACAGTTAAATGACCATGTTTTTACTGTACAGTAAGCATAGCCAGTGTAGTGTAAACATAGGAAGGGATCAATAGATGGCTCAATAGTACTGAGACAGGAGGAGAGAGCAGGAATAACAGGTTTGCAAATAGTTTACATACAAATGGAAGTACATACATGCTGTAAGTACTGTGTTCAAACTCCTGTGTGATTGTAAAGGAAGAGTTAACTCAAATGTTACTAGTTCAGTTGAATTCAAGTTTATTTAGACTCAGAGGATCTGACAGGCAGAGGGAGGCTGCTGCGCTATATATATCATATTATATCATATTATATCATATTATATTATATTATATCATATTATATCATATCATATTATATGTTCAGATGTTTATTTTATTTATTTATTTATTTGGTTGGGACATTGCGCGTTAATGAACAGAGGGCTGGGGTCACAAAAGTGGGTGGTTGCAGAGCTTAGGTCTGGCCCCAGAGAAGGCTCTGTTCCTCCTGGTTTTAGGCACAATGAGCTGGACCTCACAGCGCGTGCAGGGGTATAAATTATCTCTAAATTTGAACACAAAAGAGCACAAATATCGCTTTATAGTCTTTTTTTGAAGATTGCATGGCAAATTATACTGCTCATTATTTCAACTCTTCTCTTCTGTGGTCTCTGTATAATTGAAATTTTAATGTTGCGTTATAATCTATCAACTATTTTGTTAGAATCTTTTCGAGTAGACCATACATCACCATTCCCCAAGTGCAATCATCTTTTCAAGGACTAACTATACCCGCTTCCAATTTTGCTTTTGTGTTACTCTAAGCTATAAGACTGTCTTCGCTTTGAAAAAATATTCAATTGTTTCTTGCTCTTTATATTACAAAACATATAGTTTTAAAGGGACCATTTTTTTGTTGTTCTGCAATATAAATAAATATGATGAATGTCAAGCATAAAGCTACAGGAAATGTTGTTAAAAATATAGCCGAATAGAGTTGCTCTTAGGGCCTGGAAGTGTTTTTTAACCGTGGCTATTCAGCACCACGGACAGCTCCTTGTTTTTAAAAGCAGGGGAGGAGGAGTTTGCACTTCAAACTGTTTTTCTGATTGTCACATGCCTCTTAAAACCATAGTTCGCAGCATACAGCTTTATTTTTGACAGATTTAGATCACAAAGCTACAAATTAACTTGACAGTAGAAAACATTACAAAAATGCCATGAAAACGCTACTTAAATGCCCAGTACACAGTAAAGTCACAGATAAATAAACAGAATTATTCAGTGTTTAATCTCACTGAAAAGGTGAATTATCTACCTTTTCTCGTGGAGGATCCGCCTCCTGCTTGTCTCCATTGAGATGCTATTGATTTGCCTTGAATGTATCTTGTATTTATTCAATTACAGGTGTTTTACTGCTCAAAAACACCTTGAAAAACATGCATTCTTACTGTGAAGAGGTTCGCCTATCCACAGATCTGACCTGTACTTTGGCCTGGTTTCGCAGCATGGCATTGCACGTAATGCACCTTTAAAAGAGCTACACCAAAATCAGCACCATGGACAGTTACCGAAACACACAAAATTGGCAGAATGTTAAAATGTTCAAGCAAATTTGAAGTTGATTTTAGCAAATGTTGAAAAAATGTAAGGCTCATCTTAACAATATTATTATTATTATTATTAT
>KN486037.1:0-36104 GCA_000787095.1 Periophthalmodon schlosseri
ATATATATTATATATTATATATTATATTTAGTTTCTATTTTCAACACAGAAAAACAAACAATTTCACTGATAATAAACTCTGCCAGACCAGGGTGGACACAGTTGGCTGGCTCTCAATCACTTAATCTTAGGATTCAGAGCAAATCTGCAGACTTTGAGGTAGACATGCACGGTAGTTTTGAGTTGTAACATGCTCTAGTAAGAATAATTATATCAACCATGACTAAAAATAATGTTATGTTATACAGTGCATCACTAAAAACAACACTGCCACACATGGAAGAACTGTTGTGGGCTGTTATAATGCAAAGGCTGAGGTTTGGCACAGAAATAACTGAGTCAAGCAAGAAGAACACGATAATTGTTCTTTTCGGGCAGAAACAGCAACAGTAAAAACTATTAAATATAAAATTAGTGACTGAGGAGAAAAAGGGTGTAAAAGTTAAAAGCATTAACTGAAATAAAAAGATTTGCAACGATGCAAACCTCATCAGTGGTTAATGTTTTTTTTGTTTTTTTGGGGGATTTTTTACACAAAAGTAAAAGTTGCGTAGTCTGTTCTAAAATGTAAAGTGGACGTGCATTTTGGAAATAAATAAATTTCAAAATTGCAAGATTGTTGTTTTTATTATACTAACACATAAGCCTGTCACGATAACCAATTTTGAAGTACGATATATTGTTGAAGAAAATATAGACAATAAACGATAATACTGAATGCCATTATGCCACTGCCATTAACTGACATTAACCCTAAAGAAGGATCCCTCCTAAAAAAATGGTATTTGTATCATTAATGAAAGAGCTGCTATGAATAAACCCACATTCAACCCTCTTAGGCTCAAATCTTCAAAAAGTTCCCACAAGTACAAAGAAAAAGTTGCCATGATAACTATTGCCCCTAAAAAAAATATCCATCTACCATGTATTGAATGATAAGTCACTATAGTAATTGGTGACAGGCCTAGCAACACACAAAGCACAAGAACCAGTTCAATACAGCCGCCTTTAGTCTCTCCTAAACTCTAATTCGTCTGAACATTCATCAAAGTAATTTAATACATGTATTCTTTTATTACTCCAAACCAGTAAAGCAGCTCTCTCAAGTATTGCAAAATCCATTTAGAAATGAAAACACAGAGAGAAAACCATTAAGGACACATTAGAGACAGGAGATGAAAATAGATGTTGTGTTGGTGCCCAGCATTGGCAAAGCACTTTTCCACATAAATCAAAAGAACGACTGCAGCGCTCATAGCACGCTGCAGCCAATCAGAGACCGGCTACAGGCCCATTACCACTATTGAACCAGGCCAGCTTCACCGCACACTCACACAGTATAAAAATTAATCTGCATCCTTGGACTGGACTCTCAAGGAAGTCCAGGTTAACAAAACAAATTATTACTAAACATTCCAGCAATTTCCTGAAGTTAATAATTTTGTTTCATAAAATAAGCTTGCAACTATTTCGATCATCAATAACGGAGCAACACTGAGGTGGTCACTAAGAGCAACAGACAAAACATTGCGGTTGTAAACTGGAGCTAGTATTCAAATTAGGGCTGGCAATTTTTTTTTTCCTCTCATATTGATCGACCACAATTTTTTATGCGATTTTATTTTGTCTTATTTTGAACTAATAATGATACAAACAAATGGCTTTTAATATTATTTCCTGAAAATAAACAAGAAAGGGTTTTAATAATAGCTTTTTATGACAAATTTCTTCCTTTAAAATCTGAACACGCCTGAAGACTGACTGTAGACCTGACTCTAACCCTAACCAAATTCAACCAATTCAAATTTGATTAATTGCAAAGCTCAAATGTTATTATATATGTTTATTTTGTTCTTACTTAACACTAATCAGATATAACATTATCTGCTGCAGCGCATACCAGTACTTCACCCTACATAAATGAGGCTCCAGCTCTGATCAGACTCGCCTATTTTCCTTCTTCTTATAAATAAAATAAATGATTTGTAAATTGTACTCACTAACAGATGTCACAAAATGGGGACAGAGATGTGTCACTTGTTTATTTGGTATTACTAAAAGCTTTTAATCAGCCACTAATGTACACTGTTGGACATAAGTTGGACATGTATAAACGTGTGTAAGCTACCTTTAGCCTGAGCTTACGGAGAAGTAGCTAAATCCCAGAGTCAACATTTACTTAGAGGACTGAGAGCCAGTGTGGAGTAGTAGAGGATTCTCAATGAAATCCTCATATCAGTAACACAAGAATCAGAGTGGCTTATGTAGGACTATAACTGAAAGAGGGAGAGGCCAGAATGCTAAGGACAAGTCTTCTAAATAACATAAGCACACACTAGACACAAGCTGGTGAATTGTGCAAAGCTGAAATGCATGACAGGTGAATGGACTTACCTTTGGCTCTGTCCCATTCGCTGTCCATGATGCTTGTAGCTCGTTCAACACATCAGTTGTCCTGGTGTGACCCTGAGAAACAACAAGTTAAAATCGTGCAGTATGAAAATCTATCTTATAAACTAGGCTTATATTGGTTGAGCATGCACATAAATAACTTAGTTCAGTGTACGGCTCATGACATTCTCTGCAACTATAGTAGTAGTAGTCTAAGTCTACTTCTAAACATAGGCTACTAGTACATGTAGTGCAACTTAAACATCATTCATATCACCAATTTTTTGTTGAGCTTGTTTTTGTAGACTATGGAGGACAAAATGAAGACCATGGGGTGGGGCAGCATGGTCTCCTCAATTAATGGGGAACACTGCTAGTACTGTAGTAGGTGGATTATGTAACTAGGTCTGTCACCTGCTTGCAGTTGCGAACCATGCCATCGGGACCTAGGCCTTCAGACACTCATATCTACAAATACAACTTTCAGTACAGATGCCAAAGCTACCAAACAGTCCCTGCACACACCTGCAGAGGTGCAGGCAGGGCTCGCTGCAGACACATGATTTAAACCGACCACTTTTTAATGTGCGTGGAACATGAGTCGCACTAAATATCCATAACCACTGTTGTCCACTGTGACATCGCCTAGAAGTTAAACTGCGTTGACAATCTAATTGCTTAAATGAATAAAGCGTGAGCACGACAGAAACGCGCTGCTAGTCTCCACACACTTCCCCATCACACATCAGCTGATCGATGCAACCACACAGGCGCACACACCTAGTCAGAACGAGCACGCACATCAACAACTGAAAACAAATGTAACAACACGTTTTTCCTTTATGTTATCTCATTAGCTATAATTCTAGTGATTGCGCACACATCATGGCATTATAACGTGCACCGCCGTTACTACACTTCAGTCACACTCACTGCAGCTGTCTCCCAGAGGCACATGTTGTGTGTCAGGCCATCCCATGTGTAATCCAACAGTTCATTCATTCTGTGCTCCTTCAGGTCCAAGTGTTAGTAACTCCTTTGCTAGTAGCCCGGTTGTTTTTAGATGCTCTTCTGAACAATTCTGGACAACTTACACAGCAAACACAGACAGCTCCTCTTTGAAAATAAATCCTATTTTTACTGCAAATGAAAAATTCAAACAAAAGCATCTTCTCATTATTTCTTGTTCTTAAACTCCGCCAAAATTGAAACGCAGATCAAGTTAGCATTTACTAAACTTTTAATACTAGCAAAACAGTGAAGCGCCACTGGTGGCCGCTCCAGTCATTCCACAGGACCAGCGCAGGCCTGCGAGAAGGCGTGGGCGGGACTAAACCAATGCACTAGCGCTGGTTTCTGCCTGTCAATCAACTGCAAAGGCAGAATCTGATTGGTCAGTGCCAAACCCAGGGCCCTCTGATTGTTGTCTGCAGGCCAAGCAAATGAGCAGCAAGTTCTGCGTGTAACCCCCAAAATAACACCAAATCTGATTGGACACTGTAGTTATCTGAACGCAGGACATTACTGCTTCTTATTTTTATTTTATTTATGAAATCTTTGATAGAAATATAGCCTTAAAATTATGATTTTATTGATATATTTTAGGCAATTTAATAATATTTATAGGCTAATATAAAATTACCACTTAAATGCATTTTTTATTGCTGGAAAATGTACCTGATATAATCCCAGAGCCTGTTGCATGATGGTGTGGACGTGCAGAGTGTACTGGTGCAGTCTCCTCTGGTACTTTATCCGCGCAAGCTTGGCCTCAGTCTGGGCTGTGGTTGCCCGGGCCATCAGCCACTGCTCCCTGCGCTCCCACCCGAGCCTCGCCATCCGCCCTTCGTGCTCCAGCGCTGCGCTCCGGTCCTCCAGCTCGTCCGCCAGAGCGCGCAGAGCCTCCACACAGCTGTGCTCCTCTGGGTGCTCGGCAGACAGCAGCAGCCCACATCCCTCACCGCACAAAAGTTCAGTACAGTCTTCCGGGTCGAACTGTGGATCCATATTCCAGAAGGGAAAACAGCTGGAGTTTCTTTTAGCGCCAGGTAAAGTGCATGCTTTGGAGGAGAGGTTACCAGTTTCCGACGGAGCTTGTTGACAAGTTCCGTGCAATGACTCCGGGCACATGAGAGTAAGGGAAAAGTTTAGCCGGACATTAAAGAACTACGCCCTCTTCGGAGATGGGAGGGATGACCACTAGGATCAGAAAAAGGATCAGGATTATAAAACTATATACTAAATAATATATTGTTCCATTAAATTATACGTGAATGCATTACATGTGATTGTAACTGAACTGAATAGTCTTGTTATTCGTGAGTTTGTGTTCTGTTGCTGGAAGAGCCTTAATTATATGTAATGACAAAACACTCCAGCAGAGGTCGCCAAAAGGATAGACTCTCTCTAATTCTAATTCCTAATTCCAAATCTATTCAAGAAATTTGGGTTTTTTGTCAGTAAAAAAAAGTTTTTGGTTTATACTTTTTATACAAACAAGAGGACATATTGTATGTGCAGTGGGCTCTTAGTATAAGAATTTATTCAGGAGTATCAGTGCATTATAAGCCTATTGGACAGTAGTATACAACTTTATATAGACCTAGCCAATGCAGTAAAAGTGATCTTTTGTTCATCTTCCCACTTGACTCATAAGTAACTTTTACTAGCTTCCTTTTTACATCAATAAAACATCAACTAAAGCTTATATTTCACAGAGTAAAACACATCACCGGACAGTAACCTTACCCTAGTTCTAACTGTGCTCCTCTTGTCAGGCTGTCCTGCCTGATCTCCGGTTGGCCTGCTCCTCCTGACACATGACATATCGCAGACCCCTGACAGAGGGTCACATTTCACCTTTGTCTCAGATCAGCCCTGGTCCTCGTCGCTGCTTTAACAGGACTTTTACACAAGTGTGTTTTGTGTTGTCTGCACCAGCACAGAGAAGGTGTCCATTTTCAAAGACTGTATAGAACAATCTGTGCACACCTGCCTGCACCCATAGGAAACTCTCCTCAGGGAGAATATGACATCTTTATAAATATGTGGGATTTTAGTGGAGTGGTTGTACCAACAAAATGGACTTGAATTGTGTATTGTTATTTCAAATTTAGAGATCGTTTTCCACTTCTGGTACGCCTTCACTAGTCTATACAGAGAATGTGATATCTGGTTCATGTTGTTATGGTTCTCAAATTGCATCTTTTTAGTCTAACCTAATCTGTGAAAACAGAGGAGTGATCTGTTTTTCATCTTCTGGAAACTTAATATTAGGACAGAAGTAGAACAGCTGTTTCTGCTTAAAATAAAGACACTAAGCTCACCTGTGTGTAATGAAAGACAAGCAGTACACCATAATGCCTAATCTCTGCATTGTGTTCCTTTGGAGAATAAATAGACTCTATATTTGGTGACATCATCAGATTTCTTGCTTTGTTTGAGGAAAAATGTTCAATTAGATGCCTTCACTATTCAGTATTTCATTGCGTCTAGAAGTGATCACAATCATACACTCAACTCTTGTCTTATTTTAGTTCAAGTAAAATTAATAATAATTTATGCTTTAAAGCTACCATCCGTAATTAGATTGGCCGACCTTCCTCAGTTGTATTCTTACTCTAGATGCTATCTACTTTACTTCTGTGTAATGGTGTGCCAGCTTTGGCCTAACAAAAGAAGCCTGAACAAAGGCCAGATGAGGTGAGGGGGTAACAGGTTTCACATCTGTCATTTACTGGTGAAAAAAAATCAAACAAACTTCCAGATGGTAGCTTTAAACGGCTATAAGTGAACTTTTCATTACTCAAATTTAAATCTTGTTTGCTTTTGAGTTTTTTGTCTGTTGAGTGCTCACTGTTTTTATTTTTAATTTTATTTCATTTCATGTCATGTTATTTCAGTTTTATAAAAGTTTTATTTAAAAAAAAAAAGTTCCAGAAGTAAGCTAATTTGTGGCTATCCACAAACTGGGTCAGTGAAAGCCCAAAACTGCAGCTTTTATGGGGTGCAAAGGGAATATAATTAGCACCATAAGCTAACATCCAATACAAAGTTTAAAAAGTATCAGACAAAATACACAAAATAAAGAAGACACGTCATAGTTAACTACACTTTTATTGTATCTTTTCCAGTCTTATCCCTCACTGAGTTCTTGTCCTGTCTTTGCCACATAGTACTGCCTCCAATCCCAGTCGTAGTGTTAGAATTGGAGCACTCACTTCCTGACCTCCACGTCTGCTTTTCCCCTCACAGAAGATGTCTCGAGCTAATGCACAGTAGGTTCAAGTCTATAGAGTTTCTGCTGTAAAGGGATGTCACTCCACACAAGAGATGTTGCTCCTCTGACGGCCGCTTGAAGAATGACGGTTGGAGAGAGTAATGGACCATCTTATCCGGTCTCATGCATGTTACAAATTCAGAATCACGGCTGTGTCAAGGCATTCATGCATTTGGCAACTGATTTCAAAATGATTGGTTGCATGGAGGAAAACTGGTGGAAAGCACTCTGCGGTGGCTTTTGTTGTAGAGACGGAGAGACACGTGACCAGCGTCAGTCAAATCTAGAAATGAATTTGAATCGCAGCATTGTTTTTCTCAACCACAATGGGTCATGTGACAAAGAAATATAATATCTGTTATGGTAAACAGCTTATAAACTGGGAGCAAATCTGGTTAGAAAAAGCAAATATAAAATGATAACTTGCTTTGAATGAGCCAACACAAATGTCTTCGCTCACATAAGCTCACGTCAAATCAAATGTACAAGATTGCTGTTAAAAGAGCTAGGCAAGTTGTTTTGATACAAATATAAAGATGCCACAGAATAAGCGGACATTGCACAATTGTTTTCAGGGCATGGGTGTTCCTATGATACCTCCTAAGTAGCAGTTCTCTCACACAGAAAATGGAAATGATATGAACGTGTTAACATATGCAATAAAATGACAACATTCATGAGGAGCACCAATTGGTACAGCTGAGGGCCAGGCCGTACAGTCAAAGCAACAAACAAACCAGTGGGCCACTGTATATTGAAGGAGCTTTCCACTAAACCCAATAAATATGAGTCTGGTTGAGCAAACGACAGAGTTTTCCAACAACAAATATTCAGTGCCTTCAATTTCCTCTGTCTTAAAGGTATGTTACGTAACCTTTCTGGTAGAGGTAAATGATATTCTACTGTATGGTACTAAACTTGTCTTTATGGGGGCTAGCAGACGATGCCACCAGGCAAATTGCAGATCTGTGGAGAGGCAACCCAACTCACAGTAAGAATACATGTTTTCCAGATAATTTTTGAGGAATAAAAACATCTGTTTATGAATAAATGCAAGATAAATTTAATACCATATCATGGAACATTTTGTTGCCAACAGATTCTTTTTTCAGACCAAAATGTATTTGTTTTCATACCTGACAATTTGGACTCGCGGTTTTCAGAGTGGCCATTATATGACCAGGTATGAAAACTAATAAGCCTTGGTTTGAAAAAAGGAAGACCAAATGAACTTCAGGACTATACTAGTATGGAACACTCCCGACAAAGCAATAACGTTTCCATGGGGACAAGATGGTAGCGGCCCATCCACCAAAAGTTACAGAGTGCAGCTATTGCGTTACCAAAGTTAGTTCATAATAAGAATGACATTTATGGATTTTACAGGCCAGCGCATTCTCAACTTGAAGAAGCAGACAGAATACTTTTACATAACCAAAACATTCCAAACCTTTTAACCACATTTTGTATTCGTATTAGATTGTTATTTGCTTTGGCTCTACGGCTGTGACCCGGGTGCCTCATTAACGAAGTGAACGTGTGAGAATGCCACTGAAAAAAACATACAAATTTACAAAGTCATACACTTATCCTTCACAGCTCCTTGATTCGCTCATACAGTGGAATGCAGAGAAAAGGTGTCTTTGAATACACAAAAACCTCCAGTCACGGTCCGTCCAGGAACAAGTCAGTGTGAAAGATAAGTGCATCCATTGATATAAGGCATATTTAAAGTTGCCTCTCCCTCCTCCGGAGATTTTAAATAATGTTCCATATCTGTGTCTTTTGCACACTTGAGAGAGGGCAGGAGAGTTGGTGTAGGTGACGTCCTGTTTACAAGGTAGAACCAGCGGATTGCACAGAGGTCCCTTAGTCCCTTGCAAGGCGTCAACTATAAAGAGTGTCCTTCACGGAAAGATGAGTCCGGAGATGGTGCTACATTCAGAGGTTCAGGCAGAGCAGAGCCACCAGGAGCAGGAGGAGGGAGGAGCAGAGGGACCGGGGGGACATGGCACCTCCACCTTCAAACAGAAAAGCAAGAGTGTTGTCAAAAGAATAAGGCATTATAGCTGTTTCACATGGATGCACTCACAGGGCCAGATTTGTTCAGACAGTAGTAAGTAATAGCATTTCAGGTGGGTTATGTTGTTTTAAAGATGCAAACAAGATTAGAAATAAATAAATAAAAAATGGTTGTGATGGTCTGAAGGAAATTCTACTATTGGAATAAAGAAATGACTGGTACTACAATCACTACTAATAATTGCCACTAATAATTGCAACTGCTACCACAATAGCAGACCACATCACCAACTATGAATCCTTCTATGACTATAGCTACTTCCAACCTTTCATAGATTGACAAACCAAAATATTTGTAAAAGATTGACCAATATGGATTTTTTCATGGCCAATTTTTGCAATTTTTTCGAATCTAAACTAGAAAATGGCTGCTATTCTTTGCCGACATTTCCAGGACGATATGCCGCATGTATATGATTCGTCATTACTACAAAAACTGTTTATACATTGCACTGCTCTACATAACAATAGTATAATAAGGAACAATATTATGACAATTATTTTTGGACATCCACAACCCTGCTATACTACACCTTGTAATGGAACAGTGTAATCACGTTGTTTGAAGTTTCCTTTTTGAACAAAAATGTTCAAATAATGCTTTGTGCCTTTCATTTAAACAGGTGGTCAGCCATAACGACCATATTGACCAAAGCTGGAGATTGAAAGCTGATAGCAAATAGGCAAAAAAGTGCAAATATCTGTCTATTTAAAATAATAATGCCATAAACCAGTATCTGCTTCAATTTCAAGTGTCCACCCGAACATAAATCACACTAAACTCCATTAGAAAGATGTAGAGCTGATACGGAAATCACCCAAAATGCCACCCATTTGTCAGTGTCCTGCAATCAAAGTCCCTCCTGGTTTCTATTCTCTGTGAAATCAAGCTGTCAGCTGGGCCTGCTCTGAGTGATAAGACCAAACCACACACACTGCACGTATACAGGGTTTCCTCTACATCAAGATCAATTACAGGATCTTAAGGATCCCCCCAGCTGGCCGCTCTAACTGTCACTCTCCCAGCACTGCGAAGGATAGGAGCAGTCAGCAGCCTATCAAAGCTTTAGTCACGCATGGTAAAGCCTCTGCTCTCAGCTCTGTACTGCAGAAACATGAGACCTGAAGAGAAAGCTAAGGTGATGATAAAGCCTAAGCAGAATTTCAAGTTATGGTTTAGTGTTAGAGATATATGTTTTGTTGTCTATACTATCCATACATGTCGCTAGTTTTGGTCTTCTTCTAGGCCTCCTGTCTGCAGCTTCAACCTCAGGAACCATCTACCAATATATTTTTATTTTAATAGATTTTTTTTTTCAGACCAAGGTTTAGTTTGTTTTCATACCTGACTGTTTCGACTGCTCACTAGTGGTCTTCCTCAGAGTGGTCACGTGAGGTTGCTGTGACGTGTCCAGTCACCTGATTTAAACAGGTTTTGGTGCTGTCTTCCTACCGGTGGAGGCAGGACGACAGCGCCATCTGCAGTCCAACTTCTTCAGGACAGTATCCCAAGTGTGTGAGAGCGAAAAGGCCCCTCGTCCCGGTTTAAAGTCACAGTATTCCGATTGCCTCCTTAATCCAGCAACGATGTTTGTTGTCCTTTGTCCCTATGATGTTTGCTCCGTCCCAGTCCATAATGTTGTTCTCTCTTTTACAATGATCAGAAATGGACAATTTGAGTTGCGCCTGTTCGGCTTTGTGTTTTGTTGCTTGTGCGCACGCCTTCACTGTTTCCTTGTCATACTCTGTCCTCTGTTCCTTTTTCTGTGTACTGAATGCCATCCCTGTCACGTGACCACTCTGAGGAAGACCGCTAGTGAGCAGTCGAAAGTGTCAGGTATGAAAACAAACTAAACCTTGCTCTGAAACAAGAATCACATAAACCTCATTGGACCATTTACCAATATACAGACCCATCATATCTAAAGCACTTCAATCTGGCAATGTTAAGTTAATTATTTCTAAAACATCTGACATGCCCTGTAGATAAGAAATAAGAACATTATTTTGGTAATTGATTAAAAAAAACATACTTAGGATTTCGATTTGTCCCACGGGTCCATCCCCTCCTTCTGAGTGTGCTCGGACCTCCACCACGTACTTCCCATCGTTGAACACTGGCAGGTCAATGTAGAGCTTGTGGGTCGTGAAAAGAGATCCTGCGGAGTGGCCCACTTTTCTATACAGCACCTACAAGAACCAGGATAGAACACATATTTGATCATGAGAAAATGATGATGTAACTTCTATAAATCAAAACTAAACTTTGAAAATGTACTTACTCTGTATTCCTTCACCGGAGCTTCGTTTTCCTGAGGTTTCACACCCTCCCAGGAAATATTCACCATTCCTCTGTTAAACTTCTTTGTGACTTTAGGGGCTTGTTTAGGAGCTGGAAAAGGGAGCAGTTAGGACAAACAGTGAGTTAGAACCAGTGGTGGAAGAAGTACTTAATTTTGTTACTTAAGTAAAAGTACAGATACTGGAGCAAAAAAAATAAAAGTATCACATGAAAAAATCTACTAAAGTAAAAGTATTAAAGTGCCCGTTTAAAAATGTACTTTAAGAGTAAAAAGTAAAAGTATTTGTTGCAGATTTTGAGATCTATAATACAGCTTCAAATTTGGTTCATAATGATTTTTGCTGAATTTTGTTTAACAGAAACAGTTGAATTGATCGTTTTTTTCTGGCTGGTTTTATTTGCTCAAATTATGAAGCTGATCAAAATAAACCCTCAGCCTTTTCAGCAGGTCTCAAACAGTAATAAAAATACTTTTGCTTTTCAGTCCAGTTCAAAAATGTAGTGGAGTAGAAAGTACAGATACCTGCTCTCAAATGTAGTGAAGTTAAAGTAAAAAGTATCCACTTTAAAATGTATTTAAATAAAGTACATATACCTAAATTTTACTTAAGTACAGCACTTTTAGTTCGCTACATTCCACCACTGGTTAGAACTATCACTATCTGACTGTCTCTCAATAGGAAAGTGTTTTTGATAGGCACATTTACATGATTTGGTATTGATTAATGTGTAATGCCCCTTTTCAAACAAATAAAATGAAATAAAACAGTCAAAGAATGTACAGTGGCCTCCACTCATACTGGCATGACCAAAGAAGTCTGTCCAGCTGTAACTATGGAAACATTGCCCCAATCAACCATTAACTGTTGATGTCTGAAAAGATCTACATCTCTTTTGAAGTATGACCCATTTTTAAGTTTGCAAAAGTCAGCTTGCTGTGAAGGGGTCTCAGTGCCAATATTACAGAGTGGCACTGACATGACATTGGTGATTTCACAATTGCAAAATAGTAGTAGTAGTAGAAATAAAAACTAGGTTGTACTTTATAATAACTACACTATTTACTAACAGTTTATTAAGAATGAGTCAGTCAACGGAGTCTTACGTGATTTTTTGGTGTGGATCTGCAGGGAGACACTGGGTGGGCCGTATCCTGCTGAGTTGTATCCTCGGATTTCTATAAAATAGTGAGAGTCTGGTTTGAGCCCGTCCAGTCGGGTGTGGTTCTCCTTATGGGACACCACCACTTTATGTTCTCGTTCCTCTGGGTCTCTGTGAGTCCGCCAGAACCTCACCTACAACAAAGCAAAGGGGTTAAAGCACAATGAGACTTTAGTTGGCATTTTTCTACTATTACTCACCTGGTATCCATCTATACTGCTCTGATTGAGGGGAGACCACCAGAAAATGGCTGTGGAGGCAGACAGAGCTTTGCCGCTCATTATTTGCGGAGCTTTTGACGGAACTGGGAAAACAGAGAAAACGGACCGTTATCTTTAAAGACTTAACACTTTCTACAGTCTGAGGCTCTATTTACACTCTCTCTGTTGACACTCAATACTGTGTTTGAAGACTCAAGAAACAACTCCACACAACCCCACTTCTCAGCTACCAAGAGCCGTTTTAATAAAAAAAGATAAACGTAGGTTGTTTGATGGTAGAACACGTTTAAAAGGTAGTAATCTCAACAACGTTTTTGAAATTGAGATGTTTCAACAGGCATTCTAGCTTCTCAAACCAGTACCTGAAGATGGAAAATGACTTCTGGATGCCAGTCAAAATGTCCCAATTTCAAAAACATTGTTCAAATAACTGGCAGATGAAACCTTTTCTTCATGGACCATTCCTGGACAAATGAGAGATTACACCAACTAGTTGATATTTTGAGATAAATGATTAGAAACAATGACTGCTAGGTGTGATAATTATTATATCAACTTACTGTTCAATATGTAATAATAATAATAATAATGCCTTACACTTGTAATGTGCTTTACAGACTTGTCAAAGCCTCTTAAAGCGATACTCTATAGTCATTATTCATTCACTTCACACTCGGTGATGGTAAGCTACTATTGCCATAGCTGCCCTGGGGCAGACTGATGGAAGCAAGGCTGCCAATCTGCGCCATCGACCCCTCCGACCACCACCAATCATTCGTGCACACTACTTTCATACTAGGCAATGAGGGTGAAGTGCCTTGCCTAAGGACATAATGACAGAATTTGGTCCAACTGGGAATCGATCCTCCGACTTTCGGTCTTTATCTTTATACTAGTGGGAAATTTTTTTTTTTTGTATTTTGTTTCTGTACTATGATGCAATTTGAGCTACAGAGGGCTGAATAAATCACTTCTGTGACTCATTAAAGGGCCCATATTAAGCTTCTTTTAAAATCTATGTTATAATTCACACATGTTTAACACACAAACCGTATTTAGGTTTTTCTCTCAAACTAAAACACTCACGTTACACCTTGTGATGTCATGTAGTCATACAGGAAGTGTGTCACTGTGTTTTTCAACTACATACACCGTCACTAGAATCATTTGGACCATTTCAGCCCTGGAATTGTAAATCTCTACTGAACAAAAGGTAAAAAGTAGCTGTTAACTTGAAAACTACTGCTTCTTGACATCGCAAGGTGGAACAGAGCATTTTGAGCTTTGGAGATGTAGACAGACTAATAATAACATTTTACTCATACATGTGTGAATGAATCAAACACAACTCCAGGTATGTTTTTGGGGAGGTAACATGGCTTAAAACTCACAAGAGTCATTTTTCCATCATATAGGTTTCATGTATTTATTGCAGCTCATGTTCATTAACAATACTGCACATATAGAATAGTTTTTGAAAGAAATCCTGCTTTGTGTCAGTGGCATAATGACATTCAGTATAATCGTTTATTGCCTATATTTTCTTCAGCTTCAGCTTCTTCATCATACTTCAAAATGCATTATCGGGATACAACTCTTATACAAACTTCTTAAAAAGTCAAATCAGATTCCTCATTCAACCCTCAGTGCCTAAACAGAATTGAAAAATGTTTTACCATCAAACAAATACCATTAATGCAAGCACGAAGGTATACTTTTACCACAAGATACACATACTGCCAGCCAGCCTACTATCACTAAAGCACACAGCAGCAGTATGCAGTCTGTGCCCAGCAGGAGACAAAGACGATAAAACCATTGACACTGAAAGGGCAGAATCTCTTCAGGACGTTACCATGGTGATGGGGTATCAGGGTGCACCATCATGCCCGGGTTCGCTTGTGGTTATCGCAACTGTCTGTCAGTTAATAACTAGGCTAAATACTCGGCATCCTTAGGCAAATTATCAGCTCCCCGGTTCATGCTACATAGATCTGGATAATCCTTGTGAACGAGGGAGGAGGAGGAGGAGGAGTGGAGGATGGCTTCACTTTCAAGAGGAAATACAATTCTACACTATACACGAAAACAGGTCTCAAAGCGTAGTAGCTGTAGTGATAAGTGGCTGACAATGATATATGTTTTAACAGAAGGAAGCATTACTCATTCTAAGAATGTACGTTGATCTTTGGCTTTACATTACAGTAAGATAAGTACAGCACACTTCCCCTTAGTGGCTGTAATTGGAAGAGCTGTGATGAATGGTGTCAAATGCAGAATGTGGAATTAATTCTAGCTACAAATATCTACCTCAACTATTTGTATATTATCATTACATCCAGTGGTGGAAGTACAAGTAGTAAAATACTGTGATTTTTTTTAGCAATCTGTACTTTACTTAGTATAGTATATTGTACAGGGAATACTTTTTACTTTTACTTCACTACATTTGAGAGCAGGTATCTGTACTTCACTCCACTACATTTTTTAACTGGACTGAAAAGTAAAAAGTACTTTTCATGTGATTTGAGGAATTATTTTTACCGTGTTCATGGTAACATCCTGATTAAAGTTTTTGAGCTTAAGCTTCGGCTTTGATCAAACAAAAATAAATACAAAAAATTCATAAGAAAAATTAAGAAATGGATTAATATTGCAACTGTTGACCAAAATATGTATAATTTTTAATCAATATCACTACATTTAATATTTAAACAAATTACCAACACTTTTGCTTTTACTTTTTGCTTCTGTATATGTTCTTTTACTTAAGTAACAAAATTGAGCACTTCATCCACCACTGATTACATCATACTACAACTTCTAGGGTATTTTGGTGTTTTAGATATAACTAGATAAACAGTAAAAAGTTTAAGTTTATGTGGTCATAACATTGTTAAAAAGCTCAGGCATATAGCTTAGTTGCACTTGACATATACATTTGTCATAAAAAAATATTTAAAGGTGCATTCTGTAACTTTTCTTTTGTAGGGTTCGCCATCTGCTTGTCTCCATGGAGATGATATCGCCTTACCAAAAATGGTCCACAGTATGTTATTAGACTTACTGTGAATGTGGTCGCCTCTCCAGAGGTTACTGCATAAGTTAATGCCTTACTGTGTAGCATTCCAAAGCAATTACACCTCCACGGAGACAAGGAGGTGGAAGACTCCAAATAATTACATTACAATAATGTAACTGGTGCAAATGTAAAAAAAAAAAATCTTGTGCAAAAACTCCCTTAGTTACAGTTTCTAAACCATATGCTATACATAGGGTCCAGTTGAGTGATGACTTGAGTGTACTCAGAATAGGCTCCTATTACTCACTCTCCTGTGCAGAGTAGATGGTTGCCGTGGTGCTGTAGGGACCTTCTCCTTTGCTGTTGAACGCTTTGACTTTGACCTGAAACTCTGTCATTGGAGGGATGGTGGAGTCTTTGTGAACGTAACGCCTCGCCTGGGGGTCGGCCACTGTCACGTATCTCCATTCATAAATGTTCTTCTTTTTAAAGGCCAAGATGTAGCCAAAGTTTGGTCCAAAGTAGTACTGGGGTTCCACAGGCTGAGGAGGAGAAGTCAGGGAGAGTTATTATGTGGCATTCTTGTTTCTCTATTCAAACTAATGCAAGTTCATTTCTGAAATTGTAAAAAAATACTTCACTTTCCATTTAAAGTGTTATAACCATGTTGTTTTAGTATTTGGATTCATTTGGACCATGTACCCATGTTTATGGGGTTACTCCTTGTTTCGACCTAGTTTACTCCTCTTTTAGACCAAATATTTACTTAGGTGATGTGAAAAGTTTGAGAACCAGTGCTTTAGAGCTCTACAAACATGTTTTGAAATGCATGTTTTTTTTATTTCAGTCGTCTCTCAAATGTACAGTATGGAACTTTCTGGAGGCGGCACATCGCCCGCCTGATTCCTTGGCAACAGAAAGTTAAAACCATACTTCAGAACATTCTCCACGGAGATGGATTAGAGCCAAAGGAACAACATGTCCGTGGAAAGAAGCAGGAGGAGGCTCTCCTCCAAGCCAAGTGGAGTCAAGTTTGTGGAGATGCAACCCCAGTCAGTAAGGACACATGTTTTTTCAGTGCAATAAAAACAACAAAAATGACAAAAAACATGGTTTTATTTTTTGGTCTATTTGTAGCTAAAAAGTTAAAAAGTTACATACTGTGGCTTTAATGCTCCTGGAGTTGTTAACAATGTGCACTCTGAACACATAAACATAGTGCAAATCGCAACTGCAATACTTCCCCCTAGTCAGTATATAACTTATTTGCTGTCGACTTCAGCAGCCCTACGTAAAATCACACAACAGGAAAAGGTTCACAGATAATGGCGGCGCTCGCGGTATCGTCCCGAATAAGGTGCATAACCAAGCATAACGGATTGGAAAGATTGGCTAAAGAGACTTTATTACAGTAGTTTTCCAGTTTGTGCGTACCAGCTTTCAGGCCTCATTTCTCCTGCTACCTGTGCGACGCTGTCTGTATAAGACATGACTAACGTCTTCCCAGACACTGCGCAGCTCTTCCGGGTGGAGGTAATGTGAATTTGAGAGGGCATCCATAATGCACCACAGCGGAGACGTGACAGATAATAATTCAAAAACAGTCATTGATTTTTGTAAAGAGTGAGCTTCCACAGAATATGACATCATCAAAGGTATGTTATTTCCTACAGGCAGCACAGTGGAGTACACAAAATACTGCAAACATGTGGTAGCATTGGTTTGTAATACAACAAACTGTGTTATTGTAATTGGAAAAACCCATAGAAGGGGATGGCCAATTTTGACCAGATTGTATTTGAGGGAAGTTTGATCTCCCCAAGAATGTGTACTTTTGAGACATTTAGGCTGCGTTCACAGTTGCACACACACCACATGACTAAACAGGTACTAAACCAGGTTTAGACCAGGACTAGACCAGGACTAGACCAGACTAGACCAGGACTAAACCTGAGAGTTAACTTCTGTTGTGACTTTTGGCTCTACATATTAAATTGAATTGAAATTCAACTGCAGTAGTTTACCTAGTCTCCTTGTATTTGCATATTTTTTTTATTTTTTTATTTTTTTTATTTATACATTACACATCCTTACAGATTCTGAGCTATCTATCCTCACTTACCTTCCATGTAATGATGAGTTCCCCATTGGTCCCTCCTCCTCCAGTGACATTTGAGGGAGCCACCACAGGAACTAGAGAAGACAGAGGGGAACATGGTCAAAGACACTGACACTGCCAAACCCACACAGGCTCTGCCCAACTACTGCCTGGCATCAATGCACTTCTCCTCATCAAACACAATATCAGTGTCCTACAGAGGGCCAAATGCAACACCTCCACTCTCTGCTTCTGCCCTGTCACCATGGAAATTTGAAAATGATTCTTGTTTTCTTAAACTCACTGTCACTTGCTAATTATTATCCGTTATTGTAAGTCTGTAACTGTAAAATGTGAATTTTAGTATTAGCTTTCATATAAGTGTGTGTTTTAGTATTAGCTTTCATATAAGTGTGTGTTTTAGTATTAGCTTTCATATAAGTGTGTGTTTTGAACAGGATTACGTGGTTAGTTTGGCAGTGTCCTGGCTTGGTCGAAATGACAGCGGTCAGCGGGATCATGGTTTCTGGTTTTGAGCTTTTCAGCGGAAATACAAAAGTTGAAATGCCTTATGCATCACCATGCATCAAACACAAACTCAAATGACCTTTCCAATGTTGAAATGTATCCATGTTTCATTTTTGACCTTATTAAAATGTGTTTGGTACTTTTTTAAAGGTACAGTGTACCTTTTCGGATGGAGGGTATGCCATATGCTATGCTTGTTTTGTTAGGAATGTTCCACAGTATGGGATTTACATCATCTGTCTCTGGAGACAAGCAGGTGACACCACCAGGTCAACTTACAGATCGGATATGTGGATCTGAGTAAGAATGTTTTCAAAGTTTTTTTGGGAGATAAAAACACCTGTAATTCATTAAATTGTAGATATTGTTTATTGACATAATGTGTAACATTCCAGACAAAGCAGTAACATTTCTATGGAGACAAGGAGGTGGTAAACCTTCTCACCAGAAAAGGTACATATTGCACCTTTAGCTTTTAATTAATATTTATCTTAATAAACTAAATAATAATAAATAAATCCTATTGTGGGTGAACTAAAACTCACTCTGGGACACCTAAGCGTTCCTGGCTCTTGAAATGTTCATTCAGGCCACAGACTTTATGGAAGTTGAATTGTCCTTGTTCCTTGTTACTAATGGAACAGACTTTGACAGATGCCTTACATGATTCGGACGTCTTGTCTTTGGGTGAGGGGCTGCTTGGTTCTCCTGTTCCCAGTGTGTTTGTGGCGATCACCCTGAACTCATAGTCTGTCCAGGGAAACAGATCCACCACCAAAGCTGACTCGGAATTCCCCTCCACAATCGCAGGAGCTAAAGACACAATGTCACATTTTACTTACTGTTATTTCAACATAAGCATTAATATAAAAGCCATTCTTACATGTGGAGGCATTCTTCCAAACTTTAGAATAGGGGTCCTTGTACTGTATGGTGTATCTGGATATAGGACTGTGGTTGTCAGCTCCTTTACTCCACTGCAGTGTCACACTTTTCTCTGTTTTGTTCAACACTCGGACTCCTCCAGGGGCTCCCGGGGCACCTGCAAAAGGGCAGATGGAACATGTGAGTTTAAACTGTTGCTACGAAGCTCAGCAAAAACAACAAGATAATGATTGTGACAGAGTAGAGAACCACCAAAAGCATCATGGTCGCAATCTTCCCCTTAGAATTTTATGTCCCTTTGGATATTTTTTTCCATTTATTCCCTTTTGTCCAAACCCACAAATAAAAAGACATAGTTTGGCAAAATTTCAATAGACCTTTTATAGGAATTCCTTCTAGATTTTTCCCTAAATCTAATTTTTTAGCTATATTGGTTTCAGCTTTGAAAAGGGAATTGTCAAAACCCAACAAATGCTCAGTTTACTCTCAATATTTACCCAAAAATCAAAGCGGTATTTCAAATCTGGTGTTCATCAGTGCATAGCTTGTGATCATATGATCAGTATAAATCAAAGAACAGCAGAGGTAAAAACTACAGAGTCACAGCTTCACAGAGAGTCCAGCCATGTCTTTGTACTCCCAAGGGTTCAGAAACAGCTTCACTTTTAATTGGGGGAAATTCTAGTCAGGCATTTTTGTATTTGAAAACCTAAATTACACCACAGCCATACTAATACCATTTCAATGCACTGTTTTCCTTTTGATTCTTCTGTTACCTCATAAAAAACGCCTAATAGAAAAAACAGACTTCAGCTCAGCTCTCTGTCTCAGAAATCAGACAGGATTGACTTTTTCCAAGAAGCCTAGACAACTAAGATGATTACAGGCAAAGCAGGCCGTTCCTAAAGCTTGTCCTCACTCAGCCCAAAAGATATTTCATCCTCGCTGACATGACAAAACCACACACTTCATGTAACATAGGCACTTTCATCACTATTGTTCAAGTAATATACAAAACTCTGTCAATGTAGCTCTTCTATTCAAGGGTTGGCACAACAATCTACCATTATGTTTTACATTTGATTACCTTAGCAACTTCTAGTGGTGGAGATATTAACACAAAAGAATATCTCATTTATATATTTGGCTTATCTCAATGCCAGTTTTCATTAGGGCAGTCAAATTGTGCTCAAATGTGTCTTGGTTGAGGTTCAAGTAGGGCTGTAAGATTAATAAAATCAAAATCGCTATTTGAATGGACACAATTACCAAATCACAATGGCTGCAATTTTGAAGTACCATAATTTCCTCCACAAACAACATAATGTCCTGTCTTGTTTAGCTCTGTACAAACATGTTCTGAAATGTGATTCTTGTATTTGTCTTTTTGACAATTCTTCTAGGCGCAGTCTCAAAGCTTGTCAGAAAAATTGCAATTGGCTCTGGGCATAGCAGCATGCTAGCTAGTTCACTGTGTCTCAAAACTTATGCTAACTTTTATTAAAAGCGTAAAAAATTAAATTAACAACTTATTAAAATTTAAATGAATTAAAATAAAGTCTACCCGATTGTTTTTAAATGTAGAATTCTTCAGTTTTATGTGTTATTTTAATTTGTATTATGCCTCAAAATTAGTATTAGCGTTAGCATTGAGACAGTTTTTAACATGTTGTCAGTGACATCCATCCGTAGCTCCCTGTCCACTGCCTTATCTTTAATTATTTATTAATTTTAGCATAAAAAAAATGCAAAAATCCTATAGAGATACAATTGAACATGAAGTGGCGATAAATTTCAGAGTGTAATTTTTGTTGTTCTTATAGTGTAAATTTTGTTCTTCTTAGTAGCGTTTACCATACAATACATGATGTAAAGAGCATTTATCTGGACAGGAATACATTAACATCATGTACTGGCCCTTTCATTACATTTTCTTCCTGTTCTCCTGTATTAAACGCCTGCTTTCACCTCTCCTGTACTACTGGCATGGGGTTGTCCATTAGGAGGAAGTGTGTTACGGTGGCACTCAAGGTAACGTCCCATAGGCTGCAACGCAATCTGTCAACAAGTGCTTTAAGACCAGAACTGTGGAGGCAGCACACCCGGGCCAAAGCAGGGGTCACTGCAGACACATCCAGAGAGGGGTCTTGGTTTCCTGTGTGAAGAGGGTCTTTGTGTACCAATAACAGTGGACTGGATTCAGTAGTGTAGGGGCGTACTGTAAGGCAAGCTCGCACTCATCAGAAAGTACGGGCAAAACCAGGTGTATCATCCAAGTGCTGAAATACAGCCAGTGAAACAGAGCTCACTGCGGAAGTGTGGGGATGTGGGTTTTTAGAGCACGTCAAGTAAGGACTCAAACTAATGGACAGGTAGAGGCAATGTACGCTGGTGGAAGATGAGTACATTGTTGTGCATGGTTGGTTTGTACTTCAAAGTGGTAAAGTGGTAAGTGCTCATGACTCTATATAGAAGTTGACGTCATCGGTGTCTCTCTAAGCGGAGTGTGTTAGGCACTTGACTTAATTGCACATAATAAATGAAGGTGAGAGTGTGTAGGTGTATACTGGTGCTGCGTCACCCTCATAGACTGTATATATAAATGGACACAGCTAACGCGCTAGCTGCCGCATTCCAAATAGGAAGTGAGCATGGGTGCACTTCCGGCTCCATTGACTTTACATTAAAAAACTGTCACCCCTCTCTCCGTAACTGCTGCAGTGAGCCTCATCATTCTGGTCTTAAAATGTTTGTATTGCTTTACATGATCCTGGTATTTTTATTTTGGGTCTGTAACTCAAGATATGAACATTAATAACAGACAAAGGTGCCTTCTTTCCCCGAGCTCACTCCCACTTGCATTAGCAACAGGTTTGATTGACACCGTTGCTAAGTGGCCGCTCCCTGCTAAATCAGTGGTACGGGCGGAAAGGGGCGTTACCTTCAACAGCCTTGCTCCGGATTGGCTCTTTCTTCAACAGCCTTGCCCGGATTGGCTCTTTGGTTGATATGGATACTCGCAGTCGGAATTTCTAATATGCAACTTGGCTCCAAATTTGCCCCTATAAATGCCAGCCTCAATGAGCTTCATTTGACTGGAGCCGAACGCTATGGGTGACGTCACACTCCCTTAGTCCACTTCTTTATACAGTGTATGGTCGCCCCCTTGACTTGTAATTATGTAGTGCACATTCCACCACACGGCCATATTGTCTAGGAGAGTCTGTAGCTACCTGACACCAACAACAATTTTCTATTTTGTAACTGGAACATTGTAGCCAGATTTGTGCATGTTCAAGGAATAACTCTAGGTAATTCCAGCTATAATTTGTTTTGTATGGAGCTGGTTCTTTTGCTTGCCTGATAAGATTTATATTTCACACAATGAAATCAAATGGCTGCACTTACTTCACTTATCTGACAATCTCTTTGAGCACACAGCTGCTACAAGGCAAATTTAAATGAGTTGCCTGAGCACATATTTAGATATGGAAATCTCATTTACAGATAAAGGCGATGCCAAATCAAATTTAACACATTGGAAATACAATAACAACAGCTGTTTCTGCTTTAGGCACAATTCAAAGCCCTAGAGCCAGTACAGTAGCATCTGTCTGTGAGTAAACATCACACACCTTAGCACACAAATCAGTCCAAATGAAATGAAGCGTTGTGATGGTGCTGACGTGTGTCTCACCTCGGACGAGCAGGTGGGCAGAGGCGGTCACGTTGTCCACAGGAGTCTGAGCGGTGCAGCTGTAGTTCCCAGCATGCTTCAGCTGAACGTTTCTGATGAGGAGCTCTCCATTAGAGCTGCCATTCTGTGCAAAACAGCACACAAAACATATTCATTTGCAGATTTGTTTGTGAAAATGACTGCTGTTTGCATTGTTTAAACTGTGATTGCATATACACGTACACTATTATGAGACGTACAGGAAGAAGTAAAGTCGAATTTTTATGTACAATGATTACTCACTACACGAATACTCAGTGGTGGAACATAAAAAAGTAAAAGTAGCAAAGTACTGTACTTAAGTAAAAAATGTAGGTACTTTAAAGGTGCACTTTGTATCTTTTAAAGTGGAGGGTCCGCTACTTGCTTCTCTCCATGGAGATGTTATTTCTTTGCAAGGAATGTTCCATAGTATGGCATTATCTGCCTTGCATTCATTCAAATACAGGTGTTTTATGGCTCAAAAAATCCTTGAAAAACACAAATTCTTACTAGACTTGCGTAGGCTTGCTTCTCCATAGATCTGACCATTAACTTGTCTTCATTGTGATAACCAAGTTTATTTCCATACTGTGGAATAATCAAGACAAAGCAGTAACATATCCATGGAGGCAAGCAGGTGGTGGACCTTCCACCAGAAAATTACACAGTGCACCTTTAAAGTACATTTTCAAGTGTTTTACTTTAACTTCACCACATGTGAGAGCAGATATCTGTACTTTCTACTCCACTTTTTGAACTGGACTAAAAAGTAAAAGTATTTTTTATTATTCTTTGAGACCTGCTGAAAAGGCTGAGGGTTTACTTTTAACACATTCATGGTTTGAGCAAACAAAAATATACAAATAAAAACAGGAAGGAAAAAAAATCCATCAATTCAATAGTTTCTGTTCAACAAACTTCACTTATACTTTTACTTTTTACTCATTAAATACATTTTTAAACAGGTACTTTAATACTTTTACTTGAGTAGATTTTTTTCATGTGATACTTTTACTTGAGTATTTTTTTGCTCCAGTATTTGTACTTTTACTTAACAAAACGGAGTACTTTTTCCACCACTGCAAATAGTTCATGCTATGGCTGCTGTTGTACTTCTGCCAGTGAAGTGGCACTGTATGCTCTACCTGGTGTTAAACTAGAAGGTGTACAAGCAGTAGTAGTACCAAGGTTTAGTATCTAGTATCTCTGTTCAAAAGCGTCTCATCTAAAAACTTCATACGTTTGTGGGGGACCTTGACGATAACAAATGCTGCCACATTATTGTTCTGGTCAAGCCACAAACAGTCCAAAGTAAGGTTACGCGGACTCGGGTGAGGAGTTATGTTTTGCTTGCCCCACGGAATGTGAATTAAGAGGAAACTGACCCTGTTTTATGAGGGGAAAATGATTGTCCCACGTTCGAAAATAGTACGCCATTAATCACAGTCATAATGTGATGTTTGGCCAATGAGCCGATTGACAAATGAGAACCGCTAACCAGAGCGTACTCCGGCCAGAGTAGAGAGGAGCAGAGCAGGTCATGTCAGCAGTAATGGATGTGAGCGTAGGCTGCTATTAAAGGATACAGTATAAGTGAGTGGGCAGAGCTATCGCTTTTAGCAGTACATTCACTTCAATGTTACACACTTTATCACATTATCAAACTGTGTCAAAGTTTAATACAGGTGCCAAAAACAGCTAAGGCTTTTTACTGTTTTAGTAGTGTGTCATAAGTGTTTTGTGCGATTATTTTACATGGATCACAAATACCATCTAATTACTATTACTACAGGGTGTCTATATAGTCTCTTTACAATTTTAAAATTTAAATTTAATTTAAGACAATTGATAAGATATATTAATTAGATTTGTTCTATTGTACTCAGTGGTTATAAAAGTTTTTAAGCACATTGCATTTTTGGTCAATTATTGGTCCATTTTTCTTCCATGAGAGATCAATGATGTCTACCTTGACCTTCAACCACCCTTCAACCAACCAGCATTTTCCAGCAAGATGGTGCCCCACCACATTGGGGTCTGCATGTTCATGAGTTCCTCAATCAAACATTTCCAGAGCGTTGGATTGGAAGGGATGGACCAATTCCGTGAACACGTTCACCAGATATCACACCTCTGGATTTCTTTCTGTGGAGCTATGTTAAATATATCATGTATTGAACTAAGATACAGGACATTACTGAACTAAAGCAAAAAATAACAGATGGGACTGCAACCACTGATGAGGCTATGCTACAGCGAACATGACAAGAAATCGAGTAATGTCTCGATGTGCTTCGTGCGACTAATGGTGCCCATATAGAACTGTATTAAATGAGGTTTTTTTTTTTTATTGTAAATAGACTTCATGGACAGCCTGTACTTCATCTTGTAAACAGGGGCTACATTTACACACACACGAAAAATCGGATCATTATCTGATTACTGGAGTTCAGTAAACAGATTAAACAGTTGCTGTACATCTGCTGGGAGTAATCTGATTTCTTTATGATTGTGCAAAAAAAGGGACAACTAATGAACAAGAACTGTACTTTGTCTTCCAAAAACAACAGTCTCTGCAACAATCTATTGATTAACTGACACATGTAACCCAATTTTGCTTGTGCATGTAAACACACTGACATTACATCTAATTATTGGGTCATCCGATTATGGTTATTAGGCTAGGTGATTAGGTTAGGGTCAGGTAAGGATTGTAGTTATTTGATTTTTACTGGCCATGGAAATGTAACTAGTGTCTTGACATATGTTTTCACAGTTTTAAAAGTACTGCAGGGAAAGAAGACCAACACCTCTCATGTTATGAAATAGTGTAAAAACATGAGCAGGATAGTAGTGATTCCTGTTTGGTCTCACCAGGGGGTGCTCATAGTGCAGACTGTCCTTGTGGAGGTCGATCACCTTCCCCTCCAGAGCCCAGATGAAGGTGATGTCCAGGGAGGGGTCATGTGACGCGGCACACTGCATGGAGGCGTCTTCTCCCACTTTCACATCTGTGTTAGCGGGAGCCAGGGTGATCTTTGTGGCATCTGAGCACATAACATACATGTAATTAGACCATAGGAGTAATATGCAAGGATTTGATTTGCTTAAGGTGTGTTCTGTGACTAATATATATATTCACAGTAATTACTCATGTCCAGTAGAGGGCAGAAAAGAGCTGCATTGGAAATATGTGGATCCAGTCAAATGAATGGGTGGAAATGTTCGATATTATGGTTTTGTCATTGAGCTAGATTCCAGTGTTTGAATGCTATTTGGGCATCCCATGGTATCATAAAATGACACTATCGGCACAAATGAAACTTTCATAAGGGTTAGGACTCATCTAACTATTGTCTTATACTGTATTGTAATGAACAAATACAACTAAAAAAATAGTATAAACAACACTATCAATATTTGGATAAAAACATGGTGCTTTAAACATAACTGATGTGAAGGCACTGCACAAATAAATGTATATTTAGATGTTAGTCCTGGAAAGAGACTTAAGCTCACCACTCCCTCTCACTAATGATGTGTTGAGCTTTGGTGTCTGCAGCAGTAAATCAGCTCTGCGCCTAATGACTTCAAACTATTGATGAAACATTATTTCGAGTCCATGAATTATTCAACCAAACAAAACTGGACTGCACCCATAAAGCACTGCTCCACCTTTATACCCAAAATAGGACTATCCCTTATACTATATACAATCTTTGTTTTCTTCCATTTTTACTAACTGCTTCTTGAATCACCTGGAGCGCCCCCATAGCATTACACTGGACTGTGGACAGGAAGAATTTCTTGACTGACTGAGATTCTGCAGCCATTGTTTTATTATTGACCATTTTGTTAAACTCACCAGTAACCAGGAGGGACCCGGTGCTGTTGGCTTTGCCCCGGTCATTTTCAGCAAAGCAGGTGTATCGTCCCTCATCTGCCCGCGTTACGTTGAGTATTTCCAGGCTCCCGTCCTCCCATATGAAAACCCTGCAGAAAAATGAACTCTTCACACACTGAACTGCAGATCCAAAAGATATCAAATATTAAGCCGTGTATGAGGGTCAAAAGTGCAGCCTGTGTAATTCACTGGATATGAGCATGATGAAAGAAATGTGTGAAACTCGCTGCTGCTCAGTGCTGGATACCAGCGTAGCACTGTTAGTCAAGGATTTTACTGTGTAGGTGGAGAATATTTACTAAGGTACTTGAAAATATTCTGGAAGAAAATTAGAGGTAGTAGTAGGTCTACTTAGTTACATTTATGTACACTTGAGTACATTTGTAATTGTACAGAATAGTTATCAGACATAATACGTTTACTCCTATTTGAGAAATATATATTATACTTGAGCAAAAGTTATGTCACTCTTCCCACTGTAAAGTCCACAAGTGATAAAAGCTGACAATATGAGTAATTAATATCTAAATAATTACTACTTCAAATGCATATTCATTTATAGACTTTTTATGTAAAAAGGGTTATTATCCACCCCTAAGTTTATCATTGGACCTTTTGCTTTTTAAGAGACAATAGGCCTATGTGAACTCCAATGTACTCCACAAGATGTTACACAACACTGCACCACACTAAAAGGGAACACACTCAATCCAATTTCCTTGCACATTCTAAAAGCATGTGTGACAAATATACAGTAGCTGCACTTGGCCCATCTCTTGGCCCATCCTCCACACTCACTGATCCTACAGGACACACATGCTGCATGGTACTACCCTCCCAGTGCCTGGCTGGGGTGACCGGGGAGTGGAGAGGGTGGGAACATGTTGGTGGTCCCAGAGATTAGACTTGTTTTGTCAGCGAGGAGCACAAGGAGGGGGCAGTTCACATGCACACAGTTTATTTGTGATAAGATTAAAGTAGGGTCTAATGTCAACCATGAGGGCAGGGAAAGTGGAGATTAAAACAGGAAAAACACAGATGACATATGTAGCGGATTAGGAGGGGGAAAATGTAATCTAATCCCACCAAATCTTTAATAAGTGAGAAGATTTGGAGAAATAGATCCACAGACACAAATATCCTTTAGTATAGATGATATAAACATAGAAATAATCCTCATGAGGTCTTATATTTGAAACATTTGACCATCTCCTTGACCACAACTGGACCCTCCACCAGAAAAGTTACAAAGTGCAGCTTTAACAAGTGACACCAAACTAGCAAAATGTTCAACTGTTTCACTATACGCGTAGCTAAATATGTAAACATATATGGGCTAAGATACATCTACGGAAATTCTTGATATGCTCTTTTGAATGAAACAACGTGCTGGCTCTAATTTTGTTGTTTTCGTTGCAAAAAAGCATCTTAATAGATTGTAGTCATCAATCACACCACTCCTACAACCCTGCTAAACCCATGTCTTAAACCAGACTGACCAGACCTTGATTCCTGTTAAAGGCTGGTTAAAGTCACAAATACATCCCCATGTATCCTACACTGTGACTCCTCACCTGGTGGAGTTGAAAAGCAGCTCAGTATCTTTACTCCAGGAGATGTTGGGCTCGGGGGCAGCTCTGGGTCGACACTCAATCACCACACGACCATTTCGCGCAGCCAGCACCCTCCTCACGGGGCTGTGCTCAAACGTGGGTGCACAGGCTGAGAAACCAAACGTGTTAGAAATCAGGAGAGAGACAGTGAGCAGGGACATTCCACATGTGAATACATTAAGGCCATTTTAAATACAATATCATTTGCTGATTATATTGGACTGACAAAACGTGTTTTAAAATATCAGAAAAATGACTTACTTACTGCTGATGCCATATACAATACTGATCATTTCACGATTTGGCAATGATTCATAATGCTTATGATAAAATGATATCCTTATTTTTAAATAAATACATTACATACACACTTTGCAATACACATAGCGTGGATACACTGTGACTCCTCACTATACTATACTAACTTTTCTGATGGAGGGTTCACCACCTGCTTGTCTTGCTTAGAATGTTCCACAGTATGGCTTTAAGCCTATCTCTATGGAGACAAACATGGGGCACCACCAGGCCAAGCTGATCAAATCTGCGGCGAGGCCACCCCACACACAATAAGCATGCATATGTTTCAAAAAATATCTATAGATATGATTATATGGGTGATATAATTAATGCCATACTGTGGAGCATTCCAGGCAAAACATTAACATCTCCATAGAGACAGGCAGGTGGCAGACTCCCCTACCAGAAAAAAACAAGTGCATTCAAGTTTTCATCCTCCAAATAAGCAACTAGATTACTACAACTGAGATAGGTGAAATGTACTACAAATATTCAAGGTAATATATTGGCATTGGTACCAAATAATGGTACACTACTTTATCAGTAAATGTTGTGTATAGCATTTGGTCACAACTTGTACACTCCATATATCCTTATGACTAAGCAGCAGAATGGACCTTTCAGTATCCTGGGGTAGTGACTCACCAAACACACGCAGCTCTGCATTGGCGTAGATGACCCCATGCCGGTTTTCTGCCACGCACTGGTACATCCCCCCATCTTCAAATGCCAACTCACTAAACGACATGTCGGTTCTCACGAACTGTAGGCACAAGTACATATTATCACCTGGGATTACAGCTCCACCAATTATAAAATGTGACATCTACCCAAACGAAGGTGACAATTAGCGAGTCTGCGAGACGACATGATAAATGCATAATGATGTATTTAGCATAAGTCAAACAGAGCAGCAGTCTATTGTCATTACAGCTTCTCTCTTGGGTATTCCTTGTTACTATAGGAAGTTACACAATGCAAGCTGGCTTCCACTCAATAACAACAGGTACTATTTCCTGACACAGTACTCACAGTGCCAGGATCCTGTCAGCACTGCAGCACAACACTATATAAAGCTGCTGATGGCTGCCTAATACTGTACCGCAGAAGCAAGAACGTGACAATAGAGATTTATGGATTGGGGAAAAATTACCGGTTGTCCGTTTTTGAGCCATCGGATGTGGGGTTTGGGTTTGCCGCTGGCTGAACAAGACATGGAGTGTTCACTGCCAAGGCCTTTTTCGATGTTGTTAATATGCTCCACCCACTGAGGAACAGCTGAGGCAAAAACAATGAAGTATCATAGTTAATACATGATGTTATTTTTCACAGCTCAAGCAGTGGTGGAAGGTAACGAAGTACAAGTAGTAAAGTACTGTACTGAAGTAGAATTTTTAGGTATCTTTACTTTATGTAAGTAGATTTTACAGTGGATAGTTTTTACTTTTACTTTACTACATTTGAGAGTAGGTATCTGTACTTTGTACTCCACTATATTTTTGAACTCAACTTAAAAGTAAAAAGTACTTTTCATATGATTTGAGGGGTTATTTTTAACATGTTCGTGGTAACATCCTGACTAAAGTTTTCGAGTTCAAGGTTTAGCTTTGAGCAAACACAAATAAATGTATCGATGTATAATGTTTAAATCAATATCACTACATTTACACTTTAACAAATTAACATCACTTTATCAAAATCTGTGTTTTCTCTTAAAATACATTTTTAAATGGGTATTTAAATACTTTTACTTAAGTAGATTTTTTCATGTAATACTTTTACTTTTACTTGAGTAACTTTTTACCTTTGTATCTGTACTTTTACTTAAGTAACAAAATTAAGCACTTCATCCACCACTGAGCTCAAGACATATATCCAAAGAACTAATGAGAATCAGTAACTTAGATACGAGATCAAGCATAGCTCATGTTTTATAGACTGTACGGTTCATTTAGAAAGGGGTGTACTGGCATTATCCTCCAGTGGCATAAAATGATATGGAATTTTACTGTTTATTGGCAGATTTTCTGAATCAATATATGATACTTCAACATGTGTTATTATGACTGACCTACTTTTTTATTCACCCACTGTTGCCATGGCAAAGAAATAACCTGCTGCACCTATCCATGGGTTTCAGTATGATGAAAAATTAGGACCGTTGCCATAGCAGTAAACAATTAACAGTTAACAAAATATTAGGGCTGTAGGCCTTTGGTCGTTTAGTCGATTAATCGGTTGATACTACAAAATTTGTAGTAGTCGGCTAATCATTTTATTAGGATTTATATTGGACAACAGCAGAAAGGAGAAGTTAGTGAGTGTGTTAGCTGAAGATATGGTATTTTTTGGTAGTTACTGTATATGTTAAAAGGCAATCTGTCTTTATATAAATACACCGTTTCCTAGTACTTTTTTCCTCCAGGGCAGTTGTAATGTTGTGAGAGTTTTGAGAGCTTTTGCCACGCCCCCTTTATCATCTAATTAATGATCGGCAGGACATGTCTTTAGTCAGCTACATCCCTACATATACAATATCTTTTGATATAGTATGGTAAAAAGTTCTCAAAATGTCACCTTTTAGGAAACTGAAACTTATGAATTACAAAATGTTTTCTGTTACCTTCGACTGACAGCCTCGCAGAATGGTAGTCCTTTCCTTTGGAGTTGATTGCTTCACACTCGTATGTGCCAGCATCCTCGATCTGTATGTTATTGAGATGCAAGTGAGCCCCTGCCATGCGCACCTCGTGATTGGCCGGCAGGGGTCCATCTAACTTCTTCCAGCGGATTTCAGGGACAGGGCTGTGAAGGACGGAGAGAAGGAGGGAGATGAGAGGGAGATGCAAAAATCTCTTGACAAGCATGCAACGTTTTGGAAATATAATTGGACAGTTGTTTTAAAATTGTAGTACGGCTTGTTGTAGTGGTACTTGGGAAATTAGTTCCAGCTCAGTCAGTTTAACATGTTTTTAATCAGTGCATGCTCAGTGTTGGTTAGGCTCGTTCTGCTTAGTACCTGCATTTGGGTTTCACATACAATTTAGAAGACAATTTGAAAGAAACAACCCTATTTTAATTGTAATAATGTTAATGCATTAGTAAGATAAATGCTCAATGTCTCTTTACAATTTTGAGCACTATTCATGTATTATTGTAGCCACAGTTGCCCTGCAGTAGACTGACAAAAGTGAGACTGGCCGTGTTCACCATCGTCCCCTTTGACCACCACCAACCACTTACATACCGTATTCATACTAGACAAGAAGAGTCTTGCCTAAGGACGCAACAGCTCAATAAACATTGCTGCCCTGCTTAGATTCCGAGATCAGACGAGATCGGGCTTTGGCAAGGTGGTATTTATATACACATATACAGTTAGGGCATCTGGTGCAGTGTATTGGTAGAAACTTATCATCTACTCTAAGAGATCACAACCTGGATAATATAAAAAAAAAAGAAGATATGTCAGTTAATTTTAAAGAAGAGTTCTTCTGCAAAATCAATTTTTCAGACCTTTCAACCATGTTATTGTAGTTTCTGCTTCTCATTTACCCTCTCAAAGCTGTATTTGAGGTGATTCATGCACGTTTGAGCAAACTTTAATGGCTTTTTCAAGACGCCATATTGCCGACCAACTCCCGTTTTCACCTCCACCGGCATGCGCCCACTGCTCTGTACTTACTTCATTCTTAAATTTAACTTTCTTAATTCGTGATATGCGTGGGATTTGGCAGTGTCGCGTAGTCATTTTGGGACAAATGTAAAAAAAATCCGCTATTTGCTAGTGTGATCTGCAGCTATCCATAGGAGGGGCTAACAGCTACACGGCGTTTGTTGTGATGACAGCAACGTCAGCTCCCACTGGGCACAGCAGTTCTAACACAGAAGTCAGCGGACCTCTTCCTTGTGCAATTATAACATAATGATCCACAAGTGTCATAGATTATAACTATATAGCAGACACAAGCACAATAGGTCTTCTTTAAGAGAGCCATAAGAGGCCATTGATTTACTGTGACACCCCCAGAAGATCAGACAAACTTACTTTCCCAAAGCAAAGCATTCCAAGGTGATATTTTGTCCCACCATCGCTGTGGTGTCTGGAAATTTGACTTTGAGATCAGCGGGATACTTCCTGAGGGGACCTGCAACAAAACCAGAGTATTATTATTTATACCCACACGTATAACTGATGAAATGACTGCATTATTTGTAAAGGTCAGAAAAGCGACTGAAACGCAGAAGGTGGGCTACTAACGCTCAGCTATGGGCACCAGGGGAATATAGTTGGAGAAGACGCTCTTTGAAATGGAAGGGCTTGAAGCGATACAGGAATAGTTGCCGCTGTCCGACGCGTCCACTTTGGAGATGTAAAGGTTGCCTGTTATCTGGGAGACAAAACGCCTCTTGTCCAGTGGGATGAAGGTGGGGAACTCGTTGAGGATCCATCGGAATGACAGTTCGGCTAAAGAGAATATAAGACAGAGAGAGAGAGAACAAATAAAACAAAAAGCTGTCCATCAAAGAGCTCAGAGAGATAGCTACAGTGCAGAGGGTGACGCAGAACCAAAATAGCACAATTACTCTGAGCCATGTGGGCGTTGTTATTCAAGTATCTATTGACCTTTCAGACTGTGATTCTGGCTGTGAAGTATTACTAATGTTTGATTGGACAATTCACTTTGAACGTTAATGTTATAATATATGTAAAGCCGCTGGAGCTGATTTTTACTGTCAAAATATACAAATATGAAACAGAATGGGTTCATTTTAAACATTGCAGAGGTCCAACTTATTCCACACTTACCTTACCCAATCAGACCATCCTAACTTTTCACCAGAATGACTTTATAAGCTCTTTTCACAACTCTCAGACCATAGGAGAGTTTTGCGGTCATGCTAAAGCTAACAACAACTAGCATGTTAACACGTACTTCCTGATTATCAGACAATAAAATGTTTAATAATTAGGTGAACACAGCACGCAGCTGACATATACAGCTGCATATATACAATTAGTCACGATAAGTACAATATCAACTTATCTTTCAATACATGATAGATGGAACAATATTTTTGGGGGGTGAATACATGAAGGGTAGTTTTTCTTTGCAGTAGTTGGATATTTTTGGTTATTTTTTTGCAATATGATAAAATTTAAGATGTAGAAGTTTGAATAAATAACATCTATGACTCAATAAAGATGCAAACTAATTATGTAAGTTATTTAGTTACTTCAGTTTTTTTACCTCATATTTTTTTTAATATTGTACGTTTAGAATATTTTCTTTGGGGATAATTCTGCTTTATAGTTTGGTTTGGCAATATTATCATTTATCGTCTATATTTACTTCAGCAATATATTGCACTTCAAAATGTGTTTTCGTGATAGGCCTATATACACTATATCTGTACTGGGGCCAGACAAAATGTGTTCAAATACATACAAAAAATATCACACAGTCTTTAATTCATTATTTGAATTAAATTGAATTAAGTATTTGAATTTCTGGTTTGTTTAATCATTAATAGTTTCCTCTGCAAAAAACAAAATATTATGTTTTGTTATGTTTAAAAACCTGCTAACTTTGTAGTTTAGACCTCTACAATCCTATTCTGAAAAGCGTGGGACAGAATTCTACTATTAAAACGTAAATTGCAAATCTAATCGCAAACGTGATCTTGTGAAAATGGTTCAGCCCTATTACACATCTTGGAAAACATCATTACTCAGTTACAAGCAGCAATATTTCCTTCCATTATGTTCTCAATAAAGCAGCCTAAATCTCGACCTAAACGATAGTAATGTGATAGTCAAGTCATTATTCCTATACCTCTGAGAACACTATGAAGGCCCATTCTGAGACAACAGGGGATATGGCTTTGGCTCATTTCATTATTACTGTAAATGAGTTCAGAGAAGCCCCACTGCAGACTACGTGTGTGCTAAAGAGGTTAGCGCTCTGAGCTATGATAACTATTGCGTTGGACAAAAGAAAGGCTAACATCTGCCACAGTGAACACAAAGATCCCTTTGACACGTGCTGTAGTATAGGGATCAATCATCATGGTTATTTAGGTCGAGACGCGGAAAGTACTCAGTTACATTTACCTTTTGAAGAAATATTTCACTATGGTGTCAGCAATCACACATAAGTTCTTTGTTTCTTTTTATAATGATGGTAAAACTAAAATGTGATATTGTGCCATCCCTCTCCTGCAGCTATCACACATGGCCTATTTTACCATGAAGTCCTAGATGAGTGAACAAAGAGAGTTTTAAAAGTCTAAAGAATACTTCAAAAGACAAAATCAGTACAAAGCTGTTATTGTATGATCCATCTTTGTGATGTTAGGGTGTTGTCTGCATCACGTCGCAGTTCTTCAGTGACATAATGTGGTTACCTGGATAATGTGGAGGAGGGGCGCACAGCAGCACAGCTCCCTGGCCCTCTTTCACATACACAGACTCTCTCTCCTCTGATGAGAAGAAATCCAGGTCTGAAAAACACAAATCAGAACGCTGTCTGGTAAGAGCTACTTCAAATGCACCACTGTAGAACTATTCAAGACTCAAATGTAGTGATCTTGTTAAAGAATCGTGCTGATTTTTGGTTAACAGAAGTGGCTCAGTTTCCCACATTTCCTGTTCATTTTTTCATTTGCTCAAAGCCGGAATTTCAACTCAAAACCTTTAGACAGGGTGTCACCATAATAACAGCTGGTCTCCAATTGTAAGAAAAACTTAAAAAGTACTTTTCAGTCCAGTTCAACAATGTAGTAGAAAGTACAGACGCGTGCATTCAAATGCAATGGTGGAATGGTGCAATTGTGTTACTTAAGTGAAAGGACAGATATGAGGTAAAAAGTTCACATGAAAAAATCTACTTAAGTAAAAGTATTTAAGTATCTGTTTAAAAATGTACTTTAAGAGTAAAAAGTAAAAGTATTGTTAAAGTGTTAAATGTAATGTGATATTGATTAAAAATGCTACATATTTTGGTCAACAGTAGCAATACAAATCCATTTATGAATTTTCTTATGAATTTTATGTATTTATTTTTGTTTGCTCAAAGCTGAAGCTTGAACTTGAAAACTTTAGTCAGTCAAAACGAACGAACATGACAAAAGATAACCCTTTTTACTTTTCAGTTCAGTTCAAAAATGTAGTGGAGTAGAAAGTACAGATATCTGCTCTCAAATGTAGTGAAGTAAAAGTAAAAAGAACCCACTGTACAATTTACTTAAGTAAAGTACAAATGCCTAAAAATTCTACTTAAGCACAGTACTTTACTACTTGTACTTTGTTACCTTCCACCCCTGCTCAAATGTAGTAATGTCAAAGTAAAAGTATCCCCTGTAAAATGTATTAAAGTAAAGATACCTAAAAATATTACCTGAATAATATAGTACTTTTACTTTTGTACTTCATTACTTTCCACCACTTTTATACTGTACTATAGCCTTCTGCATGGATAGAGTACACTAACTGAGTACACTTTCATCTCTTCACATTTTAAAATCCTGTTAAACTTTCCGTGGAGTAAAGGTATAAAGATCAGATACATTTGAACAGTTTCATATATTAAAAGGGGGGGGG
>KN486037.1:37465-64442 GCA_000787095.1 Periophthalmodon schlosseri
TAAGTCCTGGACACATCTGCAGCCCACCCATCCATGGAAGTGGACCTCTCCTTCACTGTGGTTCTCCTCGAAGAAGGTGGGTCTAACGACAGGGGGCGCTCTGGGACAGTTCTTCATTTGCTTGTTTTCTACTTGTCTGTTATTGACCAGTGTCTGTTTCACTGTTGGATTTTATAACTTTCTCTTGGTTAAATCAGTGATCCTGTTGAGCACTAAGAGGCAACTGCTGTTGTGATTTTGGGCTTTACAAAAATAAATTGAATTGAATTAACTTATTTCTAAATCTTCATATATAGTTTTGTTAATTATGGCTGCAAAGATGGCACTATTTGCAAGTTGTTTTTTTTTTAAACAGGCAAATCTTAAAACTCTCCAAGGGCAAAGATATTTATGTAAACAGAATATACATACAGTTTTTAATTTGATTTTTCCATTAATAATTAAAAATAGTTCAGGGACACGTATAAATGTAATCAAATAATAAAATGCTTTTTGTGCCCTCTGATAAATGGTTAATCTTCACAAAGATGGAATATGTAACTTTTCTGCTGGTCCACCTGTTAAATTTAATTCAATACTGTGGAACATTTTAGGCAAAGTAATAACACCTCCATGGAGACAAGTACCACCCCTATCACCCCTATCAGAAAAGCTGCATGTATCCAGTGATATTGTAGATATTTTACAGCCAAGTGTTTTTATTACAATGAACTAGTTACTTGAAAAATCCAGGTGAACTATGTTTGTACACTTCTTATCAACCAATGGGATCAGGAAATTGCACTTACCCTATTGGCAAATGGAAAATGTCATGTTAAACAATATTGCCCTATAATCAAATACATTTAAATGTATTTCTAAAACTCTAAATACATCCAAAATGAATCAAAACAATATTCCAAATACACACCATTTTTAACTCATCACAATATAATTTTTGCAGCGACTATATAAAGCCAGTGAGGTTCAGAGACAGACTGTGTGGGTGCGGATGGGGTCAAAGAGGGTGACTGAAGACATATGTTACTTGTATGTGGCGGGCGGGTCGGCCTTAGCGCGGCAGGTCATGGTGATTTTGGCTTCGGGCGACTCCTCCGGGTAGATGGTGTCCACCGGCTGCTCCTCAAACACTGGACCATAACCCGCTGCCTCGTCTGCTGAAAAACACGCAGGCAAAAGGTCAGAATCAGAATGAGGCATTAGAGATGTGCTGTTCGTCTGGCGGTTCTGTGGCAGGTCAATCAAAAACGCGGACAGCTAGGTGCACATGTTGCATAAATGGGGTGGGAAAACAACACTGATTCCCTCTGTCAGACAGCAATAACGCGGTGGTTTGTGATGGCAGCTTTAAGTACTTTCTATTTTAAACTTTACACTTCACATCATAATGCCTTTTATTTTAATGTTGATTTGAGCTTTAACTACGGTAATTCCTTCATCCACACTAAATATCTATGAGGCGCAGAACTGACTGTGTAGTGAATCCAAACTGCAATATCACAGTAATTATTATGGGATATTTTCACTCAGGTCCCAACACACAGCAATGCATTCAACGTGCAATAGTGAGAATCCAAATACGGCACTGATGTAGCATAATATAATGACCTTGCAAACACATCCTGAGAGAGTAAAAAATCCATCTTCACGATATCAGCGCACACACACAAAGTAGTCCCAATTACTCAATAAAAATGAACAAAAATCATGAATAAGACATTAAGACAACGCCGGGTTATGAATAAGCAATGAGCGCTTCCAAACTCGGATTATTCCACGAGATAAAAAAACAAAAAAATCTGTTTCTTTTTTAATTCTTGAGTGGTTGTTATTCCACGTGCGTGTGATGTCTAAGAACGCACAGCTGACACCTCCACAGAGAGAGGCAAGGTGTTTTGGACAGTAATATCAGTAATATCAGCACCTACGCCCAGGTCTACCTTGGTGCTTAGGGCTCACTCATGCTGAAAATCTCATATCGACCAGCGGCACACAACCTTTACAAAGGAGCAGAAGCAAAAGGCTGCAGTCGGCCATCATAAACATAAACCAGTGAATAATAGTCATAGCATTGTAATACAGACAGATGTTAATGACTGAATGCTCTTTCATAGGTGCTTTAGGCTGTCCTAAAAAGTGAAAAACAAAACTAGTTCATTTTAAATCGTTTGCATTAGTCCTATACAACTCATGCCTTCTATTTAAAATTGTTTACTGGGATTATCTTGCATTATTTAAATCTTAATTAGTGTCTTATAGTAACTTCAATATTATCGTTAATCAAAATATTTCTCTGTAGCGATATAATGCTTCAAAATGAGTTATCGTGACGCTTTCCTAAGACATTCCTAGTGTTGTAATTATTCACCGTGATGAGTTATAACCAATGCCGTCTGTTTCTTCTGAAAGGTCACGCTTCACTGTGATTGGTTGAGTCCATCTGTCACTCACTTTTTAGGGGGAAAGAATCTGTGCTTGAGAAGAACTTAGGCCTGTCACGATAACACATTTTAAAGTACGATATATCGCTACAGAGAAATATTGCGATAAATGATAATATTGAAACTACTTTATGCCACTGACACAATAACAGTAATGCAGGACAATCCCAGTAAACCATTTTTAAATAGACAGTATCATTCAAACGGCCTGAGCTGCAACGAACCAATAATTACCCATAAAAGTGACTTATTCAACCTTTTACAGCTCAAATCTTATCGTATTATAACAAAAATACCCCAAACCTCACCACTTTTACAAAGAAATTGAACTCACAATAAATATTGAGCCCCAAAATATATTGTTCCAGCTTTCATATATTGAACGATAAGTTGATATAGTCATTAGTGTGACGGGCCTAGAAGGACTATCACCAAAATAGCATCTTAATACTGGGACCTGATCATGTTTTTTATGACATTTTAGGATAGATAACTAAGATAACTTAACAAATCTTATTAAAGTAAATCTATAAGACCCCAATGGATTAACTTCTCAATGTTATCCTAATACTGACGCTTGTTACTACACACGATAATCACTCCAAGAACCTCACAATTTCTACAACAAACTCCTTGCTCTTCGCAGGATGCACCGATGAAGACACTGGGAGCCAGACTGCTCCCCCTCTCACTGCAGTGGTGGAGCACAGCTGTCTGACATGCCACGTAAATCCCAGGGACTCACAATTACATCCGGCTGAGTGAGAATTAAACAGGAGTCTGAATGGGGTTTGTGGAGCAGATGAGCGCCATATTAACAGAGTAACACGTCCTGGAAGTAAAGGAAAAGTACTACAGAATACTGCGAATTGCCAGCCGCCCTTACATGACGAGTACCCTGGGTCCACCATCTGTTATTGCTTTACCTAGAATATTCCACAGTATGGCATTAGAATTCCCCATATGCTGCAACCTGGTCAAATTATAAGTCACATATGTGAAGAGGCGCTCCCTCTCACAGTTGTATGTTTTTTGAGGTATTTTTGAGCAGTAAAAACACCTGTTAATGAGGAAACTCAAGATAAATAGCTTTGTTCCTGTCTGAATACTCACTACCCACTACACCCACCACTGAAAGTACATGAACTCCGTGGGTGCACAAGGGCAGTAAAAATTACAATCATCCAGCAGTATAAAAACAGCTATTAGCAGTGTTGTTAAAGTGCAGTTAAATGAATTAGAAAGTCATAGCATAGTTTAGTTTGGATCATTTGCTAAAAGAGTTAGGGTTATGTTTATGTGAGTAACACATGTTAGGATCAAAAATAATCCAAAAAATATGCAGTACCATTTATGCAAACTGATTTGGAACAGATATACTTCATATACTTCCAAAGTGACAAACCAAATCAAGAGTGGCTGTTCATTTTTACAGTAAACTTGCACGTTTACTGCTCCATACTTCGTCCTCCAATTTTATTTTCTTAATCAGTGATACGCGTAGGATATGGCACCGTTGCGAATCATTTTGGTAGCTAGCGTGACCTGCAGCTAACCATCAGAGGTGCTAACTCTTGATGACGTTTCCAGTGACGTCTGCTCCCATTGGGCACCACAGGTTTCTAACGTGTAAATCAGTGGACTTGTTTCTTTTATTAAGTCGTTGTCGTAGATTATAGCTATATAGCAGACACAAGCACAATAGGTCTTCGTTAGCACACACATATCAAAAATAAACGTGTTATAATGTCCAGTGTTGGTATGTTACAGCGTGGACACAGAGCTGGTGGCGTTTCAAAGTGGCATGTGACAGATGGTGTAGAGACGCTAGAGCGAAGCACATATAAGACCCACAGCCTGCAGACTCTGAGGCCGCTCTGTCAGCCTCACTTCCCTCCCGTCACTGTCCATCTCCAGCACTCTGTATATATTTGACAACGCCTCTTAGATCTGCCATGCTTCAACTGTACAAGACGCACGGCAGCGAAGAAGCAGGGGAAGGGAGAGCGGCTTCCGGGATATGACCTTCGAGTGGTCAGACTTCATCAAACAGTCAGCAGGGAGAGATAGATTCGATTTCAAATGCCACAATTGCTTTAGAAGTCTGCTATCCTTCCCAGCATGTGCAGCACAAACTAGTTAAGGAAGCTATATTGATCTGATGAGTCTATATATGTTTTAAAGTAAATAACTGGTAATTCAATATACAGCATGAATGTGTGCTCTAACTGAATACATTTGTTTTAGATCTATTCAACCTTGCTATTCCCAGAAGTGATTTTAAGCTGATATGCCTCTTCAGTTTCATTTACTATAATTTACGGGATGATATCAAAACTTAAACAGTTTTGATGTAGATTTCATTTTTGTCCTCCCAGTGCAGAGGTCTGTAACCTTTAACAGCAAAAGAGCCCATTTCAAACCAAATGAAAGTCAAAAAGAGCCATATGATTTTTTACAACGAGACAAAGTGATTCATAACTTCATTTAAAAGAAGTCAACTGTTTGCAGATATGAATACATTATAAAGTATATGTAACATGTTGTATTTCTGTGGGCTTTGTGGACTTATTTGAAGTGTTTTAGAGGGTCTGGGGTGTTTAAGAAAATCATATGTAATTTCCTGCATTCTGGTGAATTTTATGTGTAATATTAACTCTACAAAATGATCATTATTCTTTCCGATTTTATGCATGGGATTTGCTCAGATGAACAGTAAAAAATATAAAGAATTAATGCTCTTTGGTAGGCTACAAACACTGTCAAATACAAACACCCAAAAAATGTTTTCCTAAACTTTTTTTTTTTCTCAATCAAAGTGAAGAGCCGCATGTGGCTCTTTAGAGAGTGGTTGCAGAGCCCTGTCCTAGTGCCTATAAAAAAACTACTTCAGCTTTAGATAATGTTTTAGCTCCATACCTGGTTGAACCCTATACTCGTATGGTTCTATTACGGACTAGATATTTTTGGAAGTTTGAGAATGACTTGGGGGAGGGGGAGTTATTTTTGTGACAATTAAAGCAACATTTTCTGAACCTTAAAATAAGAGTTTATAATGATTTTATTGGTTGATTTAATCCAAACAGGGCTCATAAAGTAGGTCAAGTATGTCACACATTTTAGTAGCGAAATTTATTCCCTTAAAACCAAAACGTAAAACTGCTAATTAAAATCATAAAGTGAATTGTGTTATTTCCAGTCTTTTTGCATATGCATGAGAGATACACTGAAATCATTACAGACTGCTGTGTCATTGGGCCCCTTTGAGATTTGTTGTGATGCAATGCCAACAAATCCCAAGAGACTAGTTTCCACAGCCCCCTTATATGTTTTGTGTTGCATCACCAGTCACCAGTATATGTAGAACACAGCACATTTGGTGTCCTTTATGCATCCGTGTGTAACTAATCTCAACCCTAAAGCCTAGAGCTACACAGAGACGTATGCGACCAACCAAAAGCTCCTGGGAAAACCTCCAACTTTGTCTCTTAATTAGAGACTGGAAACAGTATTCAATTATAATTCAGCTTTAGACATTGTTAAAAACAGCCTTTACCAGTGCGTGAGTGCCAGCTGTATAGTTCTATCTGAATACTATTAGACAATGCTTTCTGTGTACGGCTAAATAATATATTATGTGAATAACAATCAATGCAATCTGCTCTTCCCATGTCGAAATCCATTTGTCTGTGTAGCAAACGCATTTTCAATCTCCCTTTTAAAGAACAGCTGCCTAATCTTCTGCACTAAAACCATTTAGCATTGACTGAATCAGGCAGAACTCAATGACTTCACGCTTGCATTGTTTAGAGTCATGCTGCATTGCTAAATTGCTAAATCAGAACCATATGTTAAATTGGCTAAACTACTGTATAACTAATCTAAATGTGCGCTAAGTCACTTTTTTGGTGGAGAATCTTGCTTGTATCTGTCATGCATTTATTCAATTCGAGATGTTTTATTACGAAATGCCTTCAAAAATATGCGTTCTTACTGTGCTGTCATTGAGTGCTGTCTTGAATCAGCGTTTCAGTTTTATGCAGCTAAAACCTGGAACAATCTTCCTGAAGATGTGAGACAGGCCTCTGCTTTGACAATGTTTCAATCCTGGCTCAAAACGGTTCTGTTTAGCTGTGCATATGACTGAAAGGTTTTTATTCTGCAATCTTCTCTTTTAAAGTTAATTTTATAATAGTAAAAGCCAAAAGTTAAATCTGTCAACTGGACAAAAAGTTGTAGTCCAGTTGATAGATTTAACTTTTGGCTTTTTACTATGGATCAGACCTGGACGACTGAGGGATTACACATCTAAATTTTATAATGATTATTTATGTTTTGATTTGTTTGTATTGTGATTTTAATGTCTTTCTTATTCTGTAAAGCACTTTGCATTACTTTGTGTACCAGTTGTGCTGTACAAATAAACTTGACTTGCCTTGCCTTACCTGCTTGTCTCTATGGAGACAGAAGTTTAATGGCAGTGGAATATCCCAGGCTAAACAATGACGTCATGGAGACAAGCAGGTAGCAGACATAAAAGTTGCATAGTGTTTGAGATTTTGTCCTTGAAGTTGTTAAAAACGTAATGTGAGGCAGGTGGGGTACATTAAAAACACAATAATAGACCATTATGCTGTGCCCGTGCATAGGTTCGTAAATTTTGTCAGTCCCTAAAGAGAGATAAAATCAACATTACATTTTATTACCATCCCCCATCTGTCCCATTTTAATAGCATCATCAGTGTTTAGCTAATCCGAATAGCCAAAACCAGAGGAAAAGATGCAGACATGATTGGAAAGGATGGCACGCGGTCGGCAAACAGGCAAATGCTAATAACTCACACTCAATGACAAAAAGTGGAATGAACGGCTCCCCTCTCCTTTGGTGGTTCTGTGAAAATTACAACATACTGAACACACAGCTTCTCAAGTTGTTCCCAAGCAACAAATCAGCAAGCATCCTTTTTCCAATTTACCCCTCGCTGACTGCACAATGCTTTTTATACGCGCGATAGAACCAATCTAGGCCAGATAGAAACACGAACAGTACATTTGGGAGGAGAGTCTTTTTATATTCATCATAACAGCTCCTGGTAAATTCTGGATCAGTCCTGTGGTTTAGTTCTATGTTTGACCAGGTTTGGTTTAGGTCTTGTTCAGTCCTCCACTACATTTTGAACTGGACTGAAAAGTAAAAGTATTTTTTCATAGTTTGAGATCTGCTGAAAAGCCTGAGAGGTTTATTTTTAACACGTTCATAGTTTGAGCAAACAAACATTAACAAATAAACCAGCTAGAACAATATATTAATTCAATTGTTTCTGTTGAAAATTCAGCACAAATGTTTATCAAAATCACTACATCTGAAGCCTTGTAAGACCTCAAAATCTGCACAAAATACTTTTTACTTTTAAGTACATTTTTAAACAGGTACTTTAATACTCTTAAATTGTTTTTTTCATGCAATACTTTTACTTTTACTTGAGTATTTTTTGCGCTGGTATCAGCACTTTTACTTTAACAACAAAATTGAGTACTTTGTCCACCACTGGCTATTTGGAGAAACTACTTGAGTACTGGGCAACAGTTTGAATGTAAAATATATTTCAAATCTGTTTTATAATTTAAGAGTTAATGTAATCATCTGAGGAACTGGTGTAAGAAGCACAAATGTTCAAATTTACTACTGTCAACATAATGCTTTTGTCACTATAGAATTACTCAAAGTGGGGAGAGTAACTACAACTTCAACTGAAGTAAGAGTACTGTTACTTCAAAATAAATATGTAAAATATCTAAAATAACTAAAATATATTACTTTGAATTAAAATTGTAGTGATTTGCCTTTTTTCTTGTTGAGTGTTGAGTAAACATAACTGAGTACTACCCACCTCTGAAAACAAGCAGTAACATTAGTCATTATAGATAGTAAGATATTGTAAAAGTATTCAAAGTATTCAACCTGGTAAATAGTCACATTTTTATATAGCGCGTTTCCACCTTCAAGGCACTCAAAGTACTTTACATCAAGAAACCACTCACCCATTCACACACACACATTTATACACCAGTGTACACAGACACTGGGGGCAAGGTGGGTTAAGTGTCTTGAATTGATCTGTGGGAGCTGGAATCGCACCGCCAACCTGTGCGTCAATGGATCTGACTGCTCTACTAATAATGTTTATGTCGAGAGCGGGATTCAAACCACCAACTTTCGGATCAGTGGACAAAAACTACCAACTGAGCTACTGTCGCTAGTCAAACACAGCCGCCCTCATTAGACACGGTGTTAGCCCCTGATGTTAGATATGAGGGTAGGAGGAGTTCCAGAAATAGCGACAGAGAATAGAACCATGACCTCAAGAATCTAATTAATTATTTCTACCCTTTCGTTAAAATAGGGGCCATCCGTAACTGTCTGTCATTTAACCAGTCCTAGAATAGGAGCTTAATGTAGCAACAGGTTCAAGATAAATTGCTAAAAAAAAGTGATGACCCCGGTCTTAACTTGGTATGTAATTTCGTATAATGCAAAGTACAATGTAAGGTCATGTGAGGAAATTACATTCATTGTCAGCTGGACGTTAGGTGTATTATCTTACCTTCATAGAAATCCTCTCCTTGTGTCGAGGCGCCTGCAATTTGGACAAATCATAGCAATTTATTAGATTATGGTTATGGGAGCATTCAATACACTGTGATTTTTATTAGCAACATAAGTGTGTGTTAGAACCTTTGAGAAAATGGAGACCAATGAATAGCAAGCCAAGCAATAAAGTACTAATGTTATCTCAATGGTGTTTTCTTCACAAATATTTACACTATGTAACTTTTCTGGAGGAGGGTCTGTCACCTGCTTGTCTCCACACAATGATCTTGCTTTGCCTAGAATGTTCCACAGTTTGGCATTAAACTCTATTAAAAAAATCTATTTTGCACTTGCAGCCGTTTTATTGCTCTAAAAAACCTTGAAAGGCACGCATTCTTACAGTGAGCAAGGCTGCCTCTCCACAGATCTGACCTGTAACTTGGTCTTGGAGCGTCAAATAAATAACTTTTCAAATCAATACATTGTTTGTTTCAGTGTAAAATCAAACACTATGGGAGGCACATGAGAGCAGGCTGCAGACAGGAGCTCCAAGTGGGATGTAAGATTTTTGGACAGGTCATTTTCAGGTCTGCTCTTTTCTGTCAGCTTCACTCTGTTTCCCCCACAGTGCACTGCTCAGAGACACCACACAAATCTAACCTGCATCTAAAATGTAACTACCAGTGTGCAATGCATGTAAAACACAGCAGCCATACTGCTCCCATCTCATAATGATGACTGCCTGTCTACAGCTTAATCATAGACTTTAATAGCACACTGTCAGTTCTGCTTCAATCAACAAGGATGTGCTTTTGCTACATCAGGTTTTGACAGGTGATAGTTGAATCGTCATACAAGTTTTTCTTTAAGGGGACATATTATTTTATGCTTTTAAAGGAATTGTATGTAGCCAGCTCTTTTTAAAAAGTTTTTAAAAAGGCATTACAATCACAACTCAACCAGAGTTGCCGGTGCATATAGAGGGCACATTCTCATTATATGGACAGGCCTCATGTCAAAACTCTCACTCTCGTCAGTGAGCTGCAGAGGCTGCATTAGCACTGATTAATGACTGGTGCAGGTGCTGGGGTTTAAAGTGAGGATTCACATGAGAGACAGGCCCTTTCGGTTTAAACTGGATTCATGTGAGGCTCATTCTGCTTTCTGAGATTGGAGATTGATTGTCTTGAGAACCAAAACACCAAATTATAACATAAAAAATTTGGCCATTTTAAAATTTATTTGTATTTTTTGTTAACAATTAAATGAGCAGTACAAGTGTTATGAGTAAGAGCTACTGCTGAGTTTCAGTTGACATCACAACATTCTATCGGACAATAGTATTTAAGATGGGGGGCAGCTACAATGAATATTGTTAAACTGCAGATTTCTGTTGCAATACAGAAAGTTGTAAGGTCTAGTCATTTATCGAAATGATCCGGTTAAACATTTATGAATTTACCTTTTGGATATTTCGTGGCAAGGTACAATGTAATCAATAGGGAAAACTGTCTCTTGCCCCCCATCTGGGAGTATGATATCGTCACATTCTAGAATCTGATTTGATTTGATCATGTTGCGCTTCATGTTAGGCAACACAATGTAAAATAATGATCTATATGTTATCGTTTACTTAAAAGCATAATATGTCATCTTTAACATCATTTTTGAATGTGTGTCATCCATTCAAGATCTACAACGAAAGCTACACTTTACATGTGAGAGCAATTGAAACTGACAATGCACCGACCTCGTGACCTTGTACACGTAATCAACTTTTAAAATATTCACTTAAAACCCATCTTCTCAGCACTCGAGATGCTAAATCATGAACCAAAAGAGCAGCTAAGTGAATTGAGTGTCTCATTCTGAAACATCTACTCTGTACAGCTTTAAATGATCTCTTGATCACGTATTTAACCTAATGATAGAAAAAGTCTTAATGATTTATATAGCCCAAAGAGTGAAAAATGTGAAAGTAGTGCAGTAAACGTGTTGTTATGACGACCCATACCATGCATGGAGAAGCAGAGGAGCAGGAGGGGGAGGGGCAGGCCCAGGTGAGTCATGGTGTTGTTGTGACGACCACCAGGTGGTTACAGCCAGACCCTCTGCTCAAGCAACATGAGCAGCACTGACGGCCAATCCTGAGGAGAAAAGGAGAGGGGATATTTTAAAACCATAGTTGAAGCAAGGACACATTCACATTAGAATTCCCCTGTAAGATGTATTTATAGTCATCATAAATATCTAGAACTCCACAAACTTACTGCACCGCATGAAATACCCAGGATGTTAAATCTACAAGGAAGTGAGCCACAAAAATTGTTATGGTAAGGGGCAAATATCTTGAAAAATAGGCATTCTTATTATGAGCAAGCTTGCCTCTCCACAGCTCTGACCTGCAACTTGACTGTAACTGGTAGTGCTACCTGTTTATCTATGGATATAAATCGGTAAGATGGCAACGCAATAAGATCTCCATGGAGACCAGTTACATAGGATCAAAACTAAAGCAGGACTTGTGGTTGTGGGGGGCTTGTCAGTTATACTTATCTAAGATTTTAATTATGGAAAAGTAAAGCTGTGTTATTCTGTTTGTTTCCTCCATGTTGCCTCACTATTTTTACTGGTGAGATGATGCACAGAGCACAGATTTGGTTTTGTCACCTCCCACTCACAAACTCCAGTGAGCAGCATGTCTCTTTCTATTAGCCTGATCACACACAGCCCTGTCAGAGATAAATGATTTGAATAAACGCTTCAAAATATCAGGCTGGATCATGCACAGGCCCATGTCTGTGTGGTTAGTAATATTGATCAGACAATGGATTTATCGTAAAAATCTGTTCAAAAGAAAATAGATACCAAAGTACTGCAAACGACCGCTGAAGACCCGCTCCACTTGTCACAGCGCAGTGCTGGACTAACAACTTTCCCTGAATTTGTCACTAATGAAGATTAAACAGCGCTCATGTGTCTCTGGGCAAGTTATTATTTGGCCAACATCTTTTGTTTTTAGCTTGAACCTCACACATTGTGCTAGAGCAGTGATGCTTGACTCGGGAGAGTTTTGGCCAACAACAACGAGCATGATGGGATTATTTTAGCTTTGTACATCACCTGTGTCCATTCTGGTCGAGTGCAGGTGTAGTCCAACGCTCACGTGGGTTTTTATTTTAGCTTCATGATTTTATGCGACTAAGTGCGTTTCCACCTTCCAAAAAGCACTTTAACCATTATGTGCATAACTCAAAATCCACCTGAAGTGAGCGAATAAACTCTTACGCCAATTAAGGGTTTTAAATGTGATATTTGTTCCTGTGTGATACTTTCAAAATGCGCATTAAAAATAAGGTGATGGAAACGCAACTTGGTTAATATCTCAGTAATTATTGGGCCTACAAAAACTGGCACAAGTTCAGTGTCTTTTTTCACAATGGCTTCAGGAAATGGTGCCATTATTCAACCTCAAACATATGATTGCTGTCAGTCGAAAGGACTTAAAGCGATAAGCTTAATATGGCAAGTTTGTGGAGTCAGTACCTAACAAATAATGGTATGGTTCAACATTTGTGGATTATAAGTTTGGGTATTTCTTACAAAAACAGTGAATGTCCCATAGAGCTACATATGCCCCTGTCCTCCATCTGATGACATCATCAAATTTGAGACTGTGAATGCAACCCACTGTTTTATTGGATTAATATTTCTGGGCCTATCTCTTATTCATTCTCTCTCCAAGATGTTGGTGATGACATTAAATCTTATCAGTTGCATCAGAAACAGGGTAATTTTGGCATGGCTTTCTGGCAACATGTGCTTTGTGCTTATTGGATTACACCTCTCTCCAAAATAGCCACAGAAAAATAAAATCAATTCAGATTTGTATTTCTGATGTTTAGAATCAAGTAGCATTCATTGAGCAGAACTAGTAAAACCAATATTGGCATGTATTTTCACTAGTTCTGCTACAGTTCATGTGCATTCTCAAATTATTCAGGAAGCATTTAAGTTTGTCCTATGTCATTTTTATAGTATAACTACTTGCCCAAATGAATATCTAGTTTTAACACAAATTTTAGGATAACTTAGTATCTTGGTACCAATATTTCTTGACAGCCCTAGTCCATATACAGTAGCTCTGGCACTGTTGCACTGATTTCTATAAATAACTGCAGTCCTATGGAGAGCTGCATGGTGCCTCAGCCTCACTCACTCTCTCTTCTCCAAATGATTACGTCCAGTGCCACAGTATCATGCTGGCTGTCTCTCTCTGGATTACTGCTCCTAATCTGCTGCTAAAGACAGATTCCACTGCTGATTGTAACTGTATCTGTATAAACCAGCGTCTACAATCCAGCGTGTTCAGTGCTCAATGATTGAATTCAAGTTTTCCGTCATCCTCATATGTCATGGTGTTAGATACAGGTGATAAAGGAGACAGCCTTGTTCACCAACCATAGAGATGACAGAGGGTGTGTTGTATTTTAAATATGCCATGGTATAAAAGGACTGCAATGCATTCAGGCTGCTGCAAATGTGTCTGAAAAGTGGGGTACAACAAGCAAACAAAAATTTAATGCAACAGTAAAAATGTCAACAAACATAGTGAAAACATAGCTGAGGTTGCAACATGCCTGAACAAGATGTGAGGGATTAAAACTACCATCCGCAATTAGACGGGCTGACCCGGCCATGTTGCATTCTCGCATATCACCACTAGATGCTATCTACATTGCTGCAGTCTGATATTGTACCAGCTTTGGCCGAACAGAAGAAGACCAGAGAGATTGAACAAAGGCCAGATGAGGGAGGAGCAAGTTTCACATCTTCCATCTACTGTTGAAAAAATCAAATACACTTACAGATTGTAACTTTAAGTTGGTTGTGTTAAATTGTTTGACGTTATATGTATGTTGACAAATTGAATGTTTAATGTTTTAACTGCCTCAGGACAACAGAAGAAATTTAGCTATTGAGCTAATGCTGTCCTAATTCAAATAAATGGATAAACACAAAAATGCAAATTATTCCAACATATTATTTGTCAATTCACTTTTTCAAAACGTACTCTTTGTATCTAACTGTTCCATACAACAAGTCACAAAAGATCATGCACAGGATAAATGCATGAATCAACATTATAGGCAATAATATCATAGAAAATGGAATATACATATACAGTACCATTTCATTTATGCACTATATAATAATATATATATTGGCTGTGAAATCCTTTTCAGTTAAAGAGCAGCAGGCAGCCAACTGACCTAATGTAAATCAATTTGAACTGCATCACATGGCTCATTTGGCTACAGTCAAAGTTGTACATTACACTACAGTCAATTACTAACTGTTATAATGTATGATTTAGATAGGACTGGTCATTTTTTTTTCTTCTCATAATGGTCTATCATGATTTTCAATTTATTTTAACTTATGAAAACAGCTTTGATTATTAATTTTCTGGACATAAATGAGAGACTTTTTAAGACTTTTTGTCAGATTTTAAACTACTACAGGCTCACTTGACATAACCTCTATTTCAGTGCATGTTCATAACTGTTCACTATGTCATTCATGTATTGAGACCTTGACCGTAAAAGTCATTCGGCACCAATAAAAACAGATATAGGATTTATAGTGTCTATCACCTCCAGTCACACAAAAACTAGAAGGATTTCATTCACTTATCCAGCCATCGTTGCCCCCTGGAGGTTAAAAGGGTCATAATAAAAATCCGAAATGACAGAAATGACCGCATAAACCCCAGAATAAGCTCCTCCCCCACAGAGTCGTAAAAAAGGGGGATTTCTTGCAATGAGGTAGAGAATTCAGATGGGAGCCAGATTGAAATTCAGCAAAGCAAAGCTAAAAAGGGGGGTAGCAGAATTTGTGAACGTGAGCGGTAATAGAGCTGACGTCTTGGCTGCGTGTGATTTATGGGGGAGACGAAATGGCCTTCTCTGAGCCCTGTCACATCGGGGACCATGTGATTTACTGTGATGACTGGAGCACTCCCGTCACGTGCGTGCCGCCCTCCACACACATGAAGAGCATTCATACTCATCAGGAAAACATAGTGCCTTCAGCTGAACGGAGGCTTGACTGGCTTTTATGGAACAGCGAGCCAGTAACTGTTCTTAATGGGTGTAAATGGGAGGGGGCTTTTTTCGACTATATCCTGTTGCACTATAGGGTTTCTTGTGTGTATGTGTAAGTCATTTGTTGTCAAAACGAATGAAGTTGCTTGGAATACTAGCTGTTGTGAATATCTGGATACATAGTTTTGGCACCATGATGAAAGAACTACAAACAACAAGCTGAACGTTAGCTAATGTTGTTCCCTCATCAAAATCATGCCTGAAGAGGTTTCACATGTAATCCATGCATATTTCAGTAATTCAGCGATCTCTCCCAGGCCCTTTTCCAACACTCCTTATGGTTAGCAGTAAGATTGTCCAGACCACAAGCCTACGCCATCCACACTCCCACAGGACAATTCTCCATAAATATACAAAATCGTGATACAAAACTGTGCATAACAACTTGACAAACCTGATGCGATGTGCAGTAGTTTCCTTAACGAGATGCACGCCGTTTGTGCAGCGATAGCGCTCTGAAGGGGAAATGAGTGGAGAGCCAAAGGGAGGGGTCAAAAACGAAAGTAAAACGTGTTCATATGTTGTTTTTGGCCAATATGGCATTTTCAAAAGAATACAAGGTTACACGGTGATCTAAATGTGTTATGTGTTAGCAAAATACCCTTTAACCATTTAAGGACTGAGCACATTATAGACCATTATAGCTCGCCTAGACTTTTTTTCTTTTTTTCAGCCATAAAAATCATGTTAAAGGAGGTATCAGCATGTACTTTACTACTACTTTTTTTCACACAACTACCTCTATTTTGCATATCCATCCTTATTTTTCCTTTGAAGCATCAAATGAGTGTGTAATATCAGTTTAAGTAGAAGAAAAATATAAAAACACTTTAAATTACATATTTGAACAATAATCAACATTTATACAAGAGATTATGCATATTGTACTTAGGGTTAGGTTTTTACAGCCCTTCCTATAAACACCTAAGACATTGATTTTGCCAGGTCATATTTTTTGGAATGTCTATTAAAGAATATCTGAAGTTCTGCTGTCTAATTGTTTTGTAATCTTTAGTAAAATTTCTGGAATATTTAGCAATAGTTTAAAATCAGTGCATTGATCATTATGTACAATAACAAGTGAAAAAACAACAACATTAAGAAAATTGGAAATTATTTTTTATTCTTTCAATGAAGAGGAAATTGAAGAATAAATCAATAGTGCAATATTATATACATTAAATTACAAAATGAATTGAAAAATAAACATGAACAGTGCAACATTATATACATTAACTGAATTGTAATTGTATGATAATTGTATGTCAACTTTATGATAAAAAGACAGATTTGCTTCAGTTCATTACTTACTCAGGTGAATGTGGCGGGATAGTTTCTCCTCCGCTCACTGCACCATTCTCCTCTATGAGGCGCTGTGGTGGCTTGGGTACCCGTGTTGACCTCCTCAAACAGTCCTGCTTTGCTCCTCCTGTCCTAGAAGCTGGACTCTGGGGTGACCTGCTCCTATCACCTCCTCTCTTTTGTTCCCGGTGCCTACAGCGGCCTCTTGAAGGTTCCATGACAGGGCTTGTTATATAAAAAAAACATCAAAACATTATTTAGTTGTCTGACAGTTGCAATAACAATGTTGTAATAAATTATATCAAGTAATTATCAATGAACAATATTTTTTTTATTTTGTACATGCATGCAACCTGTAGAACATGGAGCTAGAACATGGGCTGTCTCTAAATGACTAACATACCAGATTTTATTTGGTGCTTCTATTTTGCCAATGAATTTGTCCACAATGCATTCATAATTTAGAGCTTATATGTCTAATGCAGTCTTTTACATATGCACACACTAGATTAGTATTTTATTTGTAATATAGTAAAGGATCTTATTTTTAGCGCTCCAAAAACATCTACTCGCACCAACGCTTCAAGTCGCTCCAAGTAGCTTTACTCCCGCGAAACAGATTGGCGCACGTAGAATAGTATCTACTATAGAACGCCAGTACCGTACTCTACAGAGACAGCGCATTTACTGTAACATACAAGCCTTCTTTGCATACTAGCTGTTATCATTTGACTATGAAATTTAGTCTTTGACTCCACTTACCTGGAGTGAGATAACCGCAGACCGGCTTCGTCTCCCCCGCCCACCAGCCTAGCTTCTTCCTCGTCGCCATCCGCCACAAAGTCCGCCTCCTTCTTCAACCATTTTCGTTTTGAAAACATGGGCAAATAACAGACAAACTGTCCAATGTTCAAAACAATGTAAACGATTTCCAAAATGTTGATAAACTAACTGGTACTTCCACTACTGCTGCGAGCGTCCCCAGAGTGACGCCCTGGCATTGACTGGGAGAATCCCGGCGTCACCTGCGCTCTGATTGGTCATCTTCGAGGGACAATGTAAGCACATTACCGTAATGACAGTAACATACTTAAAGAGCACTATACCTCTGCTTTGAGATGCCGTTTGAATTTACATGATAGCACAATTGGTTGCGGAGTTACGGTAATGGAAAGAGCACCCGCGAATCTATCGGCGGCGGTAGCATCCGACGCTACAGGGTTAAGAAGCAAAATACCCTTTAAGGTCGTAATTGTTGCCAGTAGTATATTTGGTAGCAAGAAACAAACCAACTATTCACTTTTTTTTCTGAAATATGGAAATCAAATCTGACACGAAAAGTTTAATTACGTTCACGGTCTTATTGTATGGTTCTGAGAGTTGGACGTAAACAAAGCAATTGGTGAAATCATGGTACCTACACACGCCTATGCTACACAAAATGTCAGGATCACATTCTGAATACACTGCTCTATAAAGACCTGTTAGAAACTGCTTGAAAAAAGGGAGTCACAAAACACGATGGCCTGAAATTACAACAGCGGGGTCTTCCTATGGGTATCCTCACATGGGCACAGAAAGAAAGGGTAGCCGATCAAAGCCTACATGGACCTGCTGAAAAGGGATGGCTGTGTCTCATCCCAAGAGCTTGCAGTATAGAGAACAGAGATGACTGGGTCGCCTTGATGCATCCTAAGTAAGTTAAGTACTTTTGTTGGACCACAGCTGCAATTTTGGAGATGGTCAGACCATAAACTTTTTACCCAAGGTCTTATGCTTGTTATTTTTTCTTTAGAACACAATACGCACATAGCCCTAAAAAAGTGTTGAAATTTGGGCTGGGCAATAAAAATATAATTGTCTATTTTGGTTATGTCATATTGCGATTCAGCGCTCTATGCTCAAACACTTTTCCCCACCCACTTCTCCTATTGGTCAGGCAAACAATAACATCTCCATAGATACAAGCAAGGGGCGGACCCTGCACCGGAGCAGTTACATAGTGGATCTTTAACAAATTCATATTTTTTGGCTCTAAGTCTTATGTGCTATAGACACTTTGTTACTCCTCGCTCACAGAATTCTTTGTTTGGAAGTGACCAGGCTCTTCGAAGACAGGAAAACCATTAATACTGATTAGAAGAACAGGGTGCCTTTCAGTGAATAGCTGCTCTCATGGGTTTTACGGTGCAACAATTGGTAACAGTTCTTAATGGGAGAAGATGGGTTGGGTCTGTTCACTGTGTCCTTCTGCACTCTCATAGGGCTCCTTGTTGTCTGGCCTTAATCTCCTAAATGCATCTATTAGGGTCATTAATGATTGATGATGCATGTAACTGGTGTGGTAATAAAGAAAGGGTCAGTCTTGGTCATGGAGCTTTGTATAAAATAAAATGGCAGAATGGAAGACCCCAGGTGTGTGTGCTAGCACCAGATGTATTGTTATTACAGAATAAAATAAAAGGTGTTTGCATCTAGTTTCATTGCGGTCCACTATGAGGCCCCCCACAGCACACAAACTGCTCCTTTCAAAAGTGTTGCTAGGATACAGGCCAGCGAAGGGATAAAATCTGTAGTGTTTTCTGCAGCTGTATGGTCCAAAATCATTGTGTTGGTGTTTCGAATGAAAGCTGAAGGACTTAATAAGAAATATTTTTTACAAATAATTTACCATTTACTGTATTGTACAACTGGTAGTAAATTTAGCTATTGTGAAGTTTTTGAAATTAAAGAGGGGGTATTATGCAAAATTTTTTTAGCTTTCTACCATGTTATAATGTTGTCCCATCATCAAAAACATGCTTGAAGAGGTTTCAAATGGCATCCATGCATATTTCAGCAATTTAGCTATCTCTCCCAGGCAACATTCCAACCCTCCTTATGGTTAGCAGTAAGACTGCTCAGCGCATAAGCCACGTCACCCATGCTCCCACGCGACAATTCTCCATAAATATACAAAAGCATGACAAAAAACTGTACACAACAACTTGACATACCTGATGTATACTATACCTGATGCGAGATGCACACTGATTGTGAAACATATAAAACATGTCACTATGTTGTTTTCAGCGAATATAGCATTTTCAAAACAATAAAAGGTTATACAATGGTCTAAATATGTTACGTGTTAGCAGTTAATACCCCATAGAAGTAAAATAACCTTTTAAGGTGGTAATTGTTAGTTCATGGTTGCAGTATTTTTGGTAGCACTTGGCAACAGTAGCAATATTTATTATATCCATTCTACTTACAGTGTACATAAACTTTGCACTGACATAAGTATGCAATGTCTTTTATTACTTACAGTAACAGTACTTGTGTTGACAACATAGTTTTCGCTGTATCAACTAAAACAACAGAGACATTTGTCTTGTGAATGTTGAGGTCTTTATTGCTCTGTGTCACACCTCTATGTCTGCTCCAGCTTACACCGCGGGCCACACAGAGAATCAATAGTGTCTGCTTCGGCTTCAATTATCAACACACCGGGTCTACCACAAGCTGCAAATGAAGACAAGTCTGCTAATATCACCCTGACCATCAGATTACAGCAAAGGACAAAACCATCTGCATGTGTTACACTGCAGGGTGCATACTACAATCAGCCTGATGAACACCCAATAGTGGAGCAGTGTGTAGTGTTGCAGTAGTTTACAGCATCAGATGATGTATCACACTGAGAACACCACAGTCTCTTGAATAGTATGAAGAAGATGGTTAGGCTGTATTCGTAGGTTAAGGGTATTTTTTGATGCCCAAAGGAAAATATGTACTCTGCATTTGGCCCATCTTTCAATGCAGTCAGGAGTAGTAGATGACTGCAGCCACAGTGCCACACCCAGGGGACCAATCTCCAGATCTTGAACCAGCTTTAGTCAGAACTAGTAGGACACAGCTTTTCGGTCTTTGTTGGGAGACACAAAGAGGTCTAGAGGTAGACTTTTCAGAAATTCAAATAAATGAATAAATAGTGAAAGGCTCATTAATAATAACACAAATTTCAATGTATGCTGATGATACAAGTTTTCTCATTTGCCATAAATCTCATTGCAAAATTGTCACATCAAAATTATATATAATTTGCTGCCAACATGAAAACTGTTAAATATTTGGAAGATGGCAGAGACTGATGAAAGCCATTTGTGTTGTTTGGAAGTGGAGTCCACTGAACCTTGTTTTGGTACTGCCATATTGTGCGTTGATTTTGGATGGATGTAGAAAAAATTGCTTAGAGCTTGGTTTGGTTTTTAAATCAGAATTTGTCTCTACCCTGCTGGAAGACCTTGTTAACTTAATTATTACCCTGGGGAAATGTTTTATTTTCAAAGCTAAAAATTGATTTTCACTTAATATTGTTTATTTAAAAATATATATTTACCAATATTTAACCTGGGAAGGGCATATGGCTGAAACGGATGATGAGGGAAAAAATATAAAAAGAGATGGGAAGTTCTTGAATGGGACAAAGTGAATGTAGTGTATTTATATGCTAATTTGATTTAGAAATCCTACATTAACCCATAATTATAATACACTGCTGGTACTGATGAATGACTTAAAAACTTAAACTTAAAAAACCTATAATGAAAACCAGATAGATGTATTCATACAAATATGAATGAAAACAAATAAAAGAAATAAGTCAGACATCTAACTGTCTAAATGACAATATTAAATATAAGTAATCCCTTAAAACAATTGAAGATAATTAACAAATTAAAAAGGAAAAAGCTGACATCTAAAATTAAACTAGTGAGATGCTTTAAGGTCATGATGAACAGATGAATGTGGAAAAATGGGACCTCTGTTGTTTTATGTTTTAGGTGTTTGCGTCTTGTTTCCATGTTTATTACTATTGTATTGTTGCATGTTCTATTTTATTGTCCCTAAAATAATAAATCAGTAAAGAATACCAGTATAAACCACTAATTGATATGTTTTCACTTTCTTCCAAAGACCCCTCTGGCCGGGATCTCCCACTCTCCCTTCTCCTCTATCTTTGCTGACTGGACAGCTGTTGGCTTTCATGTCATATTACTGGTCAGACTGGGGAGCGGCTGCCTCACTGGTGGTTCTGGTGTTCAGAGAGTGGTCCACTCCAGCTCTTCTCCTGGCAGACGTCCAAATGACACTCGTCAAGCTCCGCCACATCAAGCAGCTTGAGCCTCTGGGGCAGACAGGAAGCAGAGATACAGTGAAGATGATACGGAAATGTCTCCTCCAGGTTCATAGACAGGCCGTGCTGGCTGATTCACAGTGTCATGGGAGACAGGTCGTGGCTAATGCATGTTTCAAATCACATGCACCGTAATGGCTGCCATGGAACAAGCACTGCTGCACGATTTGACACTCCAAGGAAAAACAAAACTGGATATGCCGGTGACACAATCGCAATTTAATAATCTGGCAACAAACTTTCATACTCACACCTGCAACTGTTTTTAATGTTTTATATGGACTATATATTAGTTTGTTTTGTTTGCTTTTCTGTTTGTGTTGTATATTAACCAGGGCACCCATGAAAAAGAGAGCTCAAGTGCTCTCATTGGGTTCCCCTGAAGAAATAAAGAGAAAGAAGAAGAAAGAAAGACAATATTAGATAGTCCACCCAGGATACATTCACAGTGGTCCTGGTTTGGTCCTGGTTAGGGCCCGGTTTAGTTCCAATGTTGATTTATTTTGGTCAAGACCTGGATAAGTCTTAAGTTTAGTCCAGGTTTAGTTCTGGGTTTGGTCTCAGTTTAGTCTTAAAGGGCCCATATTACACTATTTTCTGATATAATATTGTTTCCTCATCACAAACATACCTGGAGTTATATTTTGTTTTATTCACACATGTTTAACACCCAAACCCTGTATATTTCTATATATAAGTTCTTCTCTCAAACAGAAAACACTCTGTTCCACCTTGTGATGCCACGTGGTAATACAGGAAGTGCTCCACTGTGTTTTTAAACTCCATACACCTTCACTATATCATTTGGATAATTTCAGCCCTGGAATTGCCAATTGGAATAAGAGGTAAAAGGTAGTTGTTAACTTGAAAACTACCACTACATGACATCACAAGGTGGAACAGAGAATTTTGAGCTTTGGAGATGTGGACAGACTAATAATAAAAGATTACTCAAACATGTGTGAATGAAACAAAACAACACAACTAGGTATGTTTTTGATGAAGTAGCAACAGTATAACATGGCTTAAAGCTCACAAGAGTCAATTTTGAGTAATATAGGACCTTTAATTTTGATGTGCCGTTTGTGGTAAAATCACTGGATGAACTTACTGTTTAAAGCTACAGTTGTTATTGTGTCTTATTGTGAAAGGGCTTGCCTCTTCACAGAGCTGACCTGTAACTTGGCCTAATAATGTTCCTTGCTGGTGGTAGAAAAGTGCTAACACGTATACTAAAATTGGAACATTCCAGGCAAATCAATAACGTCACCATGGAGACAAGCAGGTGGCGCCTTTAAAAGTAATAATTCAAATTGACCCAAGAGACATTTTGTGATGCAGCCTACAAACTGTTCTTCACTTTGCTCGGTAACACAGCTGTCTTATTGATACATTTTCCAGACAGAACACTGACTATCAATATATCTTTTTAATTGCCATTTTTGTATTGGTATTAATATTGATTTTCTTTGTGTCATGCATAAAATATGTGACATATTGATTCCTCATTGAGCTCATGTTTGGATGTGGCTTTAGCCCAGTATATGTGCAGACATAAGTGGACAAACAGAACACACCGGTCCATCTCTCTCTGAGACAACACAACAATTCAATTAAATAGGAGACAGAGACGTGGATTAGATCATATTGTACAACAGATAAAGCAGAAAACCCAAGACACTGTCCATAATAAAAGAAAGCATTTAGGTCTAGACTGCTAAAGTGTTTCAAAACTATAATGCATTTTATTATTATAACTCAAACTATTGGGAAGAGTTAGGTTAAACTATTTTTTTCTCCTATGTGTTAGCGCTCTGCAATTAATCAAAATTAGGACTGCTGACTCATTTCTAATTGTCAGTGATATCATTTGGTCTTTTTTAATGGAGAGATCTACAGCCAAGCAGCATTCAGACTTTGTATAGGAAGAAAGTTGGCGTTTTGTTGTGTTAAATTGAATGATTACAAGTCTGTATTGTTTATGCTTATGAAATTGAATCTGAAGGTTTTTTATTTGCTTTTAATAAGACAAAATAAAATTTAATTGAAAATTGGAGGGGGAAAAAAAGATTAATATTTTGGTCATATCGCACTATTAGAATGTGCCCACCAAAAATGCACCAAGTACAGATGCCCTGGCCATGTTGTGGCAATGTCGTACTTTGCTAGTTTGGTTCTGTAAGAATAATATGGCATGATGTAATCCAGCTGCAGTGGTCATGTTCCATTCACTGTGTCACTGTCCACAGCCTCTCTCTCCCTCTGTGAGTGTCTCTCTCTCTCCCTCTCACTCTCTCTATTGCAGATCTGTGCCGTTAGTCCCATAGAAGCATCCATGCTAATGTAAGCTATTTATCGCTCTACCACATGCAGTCAACACAATATACCCCCAGCTCCACCGAGATGCACCACCTCAGCTGACCCCAATATCAATGACATTATTCATTCAGTCTAGAGGTGGAAACCATAACTGGACATGTTACAATATAGTTTAGTTATAAAGGCAATTTCCTAACCACAACCACAACACTGTTGACTATGTTCATAGTAGTTTGTTGTTATCTGGGATCTACATGATGTGTAAAAAGAGGTTTTATGGAAATGACACCGACATTCTAAACATAAAATGGAAAAAAAAGAACAAATTATTTGTTGTTATGTAATAATATTCTTTATTTGTAAATGTTATTTTTGATATAATATCTAGAAGCCTTCAGTAAGCATATCCTTTATTATCTGGTTGAAATGTATTTAAAATCAATGTGCAGTATAAATAATTGTAGCTTTTTCAGTTTCGATACCGATTTCAATAGTATGGCTTTAAGTATCTGCCGATAGCAGTGCAGAGACTGAAACAGCATTTATTTCCTTCCTAAACTAAAATAAAATAAGACAAAACTAGTCCAAATGTGTTATGTAGTTGTTATTTTATCTTTGAGTAACTACAGAATCATTTTTTATACATAAAATTCCAACATTATGAGACTTTCTGAGCCAACTACAACCAGTAGTTGACTCCAATAGTCCAATAGACCAATAGTCTTTATTTACATCAGTTAATATGTCCATCCAGAATATCGCCCAAACCGATATTTGGAAGCTGATATCTGACCCAGCAAATGTTTCAATATCGGTACAGATATCGGTGCATCCATGAATAATAGCTGACTAGTCAACAACTAAAATACTCGTTAGTCCCTTGTAATGATTCTTTTACTGATATTTTTGTATGCCAATGAAAAATGAATACAAACAAAATAATTGCTGAAGTATGTAAAAAGAATGGCCTCAGTCATTTACTCTCTCCATATGTGTCCAGGGAAGATGGCAGCTAACAGCTTCACATGACAACCACACCAACTATAGCTAATGCACATGATGGAGCCCTTCCACTAAAATAACTGTAAATAACTGTTATTACTGTGTGAGAGACTGACACTTAGGGCTGAGGGTGGAGGAGAGGAGACAGGAGAGAAGACGTGTGCAGTATGTATGACAAACCAGTATACAGAAATACTACAATACTGCTACTGTAAAACCCTCTGACATCATCTCAGTTTGGATTAGAGAAAACAAAACCATCAGAAATAGTCACAAACAGCCCATGTATTGCTGTTACAAACTACAAAAGAAATCTATTATGAATTTTTGGATCTGAAACTGGTATCCCATATCCCTGCTATTCCTGCTATGGCAAATAACCAATATTTACCGATGCCATCTGCCAATATTAAGATTTTAAAACCCATAGCAACAACAACATATTTATGTTAAGTTATAGAAAAGTTCACAAATTCACTTTTCACCTTTGTGTATTTAGCTGGGATAATAAATAATGCATGTCCTTTTTCCATTTTGGCTCATTAGTCTGTTCAAAAAGTCAGTTCTGATTCACTGGAGACAAACTGACACATGGCACACAGAGACTGGAGGAGCTTAAAAACAATATTGGCTCAAAATGCAATATCTGAGCGATACTGACATCTGTGAAATCCCTCCAATATCACCGATACCGATATTGCAGCCGATATATCACCAGTACCTACACTTCACTTCGTGCTTACTTTGCTTATAAAACTATGATTCATCTCCCTGGCTACATGACAGGGATTCGCTTGTCTTTGTCACACTGTCCTCTGCCAAGTGCCCTAAATATTCCAGCCTCATTGTCTGCCATGCCACTGGTCCCTAAGATGCCGAGAGGAGGGAGAAAGGAGCTAACGGGCTAATTCCCTCCAGCGGTACAAGGACCCATGCAAATGAAGAGAAGACACCCCCTGTGGTGAGGAGGGGTCCCGCATGGAGGCTGGGTCTAATCTTTTAAGCCTTCCAGTCCCACATGCGAAATCACAACAGAAACAAAATACACACATGCACACGCACAAACACACTTCTATTTTTGAGGATACCCTCTTTCTATCTATCCCGACTGACCTTAGTGATTATAAGGCTGGATGAGAGCCAGACAAATCAGCAGCTCTGTAGTCAGTGTTGGGAAGAATACTTTGAAAGTGTATCTAGTGACAGAACACTGAAGACCTGCACTCAAATGTATTTTATAACCAGTCCAATATATGGGCCATCCAGAGTACTGTATTCAGAATACTTTGAATACTTTCACCGTAAGTTGCATTGTATTATAGTGTACAAACTAGGGATGAAATGATTCTCAAAAAAAAAGATCAAATTGTTCGATTCTGGTGTTGCGATTTGACTTCATGTTGAGTTTGATTCTCGTGTGACTGTGTTGTCATTTTGGCACGGGCAGGAAAAGGTCAGGCCTGGGGTCCTTTCTTAGATACAGAAAGTAAACAGAAAGAGGCTTACTGCTGCTATATTCTAACAGAGGTGAGTTTTATCGTTCTGTCACTTACATATTTTACATTGATAGACTCAGGATCAAAATATGAACTTTTAAATAATCTAAAAACACCATAAACACCATCTCCTCAGTTTTACGAATAACCCATTTAGACATTATTACGAATTACAACATGTTTAGTGGCAAAAAGAGGAGAGCACGTTTTTATCAGGGGAAGGGGAGCAGTGGGGCTGCTACTGGGAGCAAGGCAGAAACATAGACATGAAAGTCAGGAGGAGCAGAGACTTTAGTCAAAAAAATGATCAAAAATGAATAAATGTAGAAAACGGAAAGATTTGATGGTGATGTTTAAGCGATAGTGTAGGGGCGGAAAACGGCACTTACGGTACTTCCTTAAAACAGTGAACTTATTACACAAGAGATCCAACTGTGGTATGTAACTGTTATTTATGCTTCAAATAACTACTGAAATAA
>KN486037.1:64531-97347 GCA_000787095.1 Periophthalmodon schlosseri
CCAACACTGTAAATAGTGTTACTGCATCAAATTAAAGGCACAACCAGGATATCAGCAGAACCATTATTATGGGACCACCAAAATTTCAGTATATGTATTTTTATTTTAGTTACTTCCCAACACTGTCCGACGTATGTAGTATAAACTTACCCCCACTTCTGGTATACACATATTTCCCGTCTTAAAACTGTGTTGAGAAGACATGAGGCATGGCTGCAGGGAGAGAGAAGTTAAAGCTGCTTTAACCAAACTCTGGGGATGAGGTAGAGGGAGTGTTTTGCACAAAGACACAATGAAAGTATGCAGCTGAGAGTTACTGATACTGACAAAGCAAAAATATCCTTTACGACCTGTAATAACTGCACTTTTAAGTAATACTTTTTCTTTTTTAATATAATATATACACTTAGACTCAAGGTAATTTTGAATCATATAATGTGATTGTGACCTCATGCTTTTCCTGCTACTGTAACAAAAATAACTGAATAGTCAGACAGTTCCTGGGTAAATAGTGAATAATTTAGCTGCTGTGTCCTCTCAGGTTGGTGCAGTGGTGGCATCAGATTTAGAGAGCGTCAACAACCCCCCATGGCTACACACATTTACACAAGTCACTTATGAGAACATGAAAAGATAGAGTTTGTGTTTGCTAACAAATGAAACTGCACAAAAGTTCTTCTACAGGAACAACACAAAAGCTATTCAAAATGTTAGTAGTACCCTGTCTATTAGCTTTAGAATGGACAACAATAGAAATCATCATTGAGAGGTGCAAGGTAGGCTGTCTTAAAGTAGTAGGGATGGGCAATATGGCAAATATATTTTTCTTAATATTATTTTGTCTTATTTAAAGCTATACCATCTGTTAGTTTATTTGTTTTTTACCAGTAGAGGGCAGATGTGAAACCTGTTCCCCCCTCCACCTTCCCCTCACCTGGTCTTTGTGGTCTGGTCTTCTTCTGTCAGGTGACAGCTGGCACACTGTCAGACAGCAGTAACGTAGATAGCATCTAGTGGTGAACTGTGAGAATACAACAGGACGGGATCAGCCAATCTAATTACAAATAGGGACTTAAAAACAACACAAAAAATATCTTTCAATATGAATTTCCTGAACATAAACAATACAGACTAAGACAAAAATAGTCAATTTTCTTTCTCCGAAGTTTATCTCTTGATTGGATTAACTGGCCAGCTCTATAACACTGCATGTTTCCCTGTTATGTGCAAATATACAGTGCTATGCCATCAAATGTAGATATAAATCACATCAAAAACAAACTTATCTATCTAAAATACCCAACTGTAGAAAAGACTGAATGTTTCCTAAATATTTGCATAAGCTCTAAATAGTGTCAAAGTTTGATGTAGGCCGTCTAACTTACATAAGTGATTACACAAAATAAAAGGGATTAAACTGAACAAATGTTGAGAGGAGAGGATCTGAGAGCAGACTTCAGGATACATTCAAGTCACTCCTGCTCTTCTCCTCCAGTTAAATGTGCACTTAACCTTTGTGTGATTCAAACTAATGGGGCTGAGCTAGAGCCAACACACTGATAGGGTCTAATGGCTCCTGTCAGCAAAATATTATATTATCAAGTCCTCACTGCCAATACTGGTTAAAGTTTAAACCAATATTTATAGGTAGAATTTGTCAATGTAATTCTGTTTTAAGAACCAAAGTACTGAACAATAGTATATCAGTATTATACACAGTGATAACCTTATGTAAAAGCTACTATTTTTAATATTAGAAAAACATGCATCTGTACTGTGAGAGGGCCTGTAGTGCCACAAAGCTGACGTGTCCTGCTTGTTTCTATGGAAATGTTGTTACCTTTTTCTGTAAGATTCCATCTATAGAATGTTCCACAAATGGATGGTATTACTTCTATATCCAAGGATCCATCTCCAGAAAGTTACACTGTGGTGCTTTAATTATTTTGAATTCATAAGCATTTATTTTTCGCTCTCTGTTTTTATCAGTGTGCAAGCGACTATGTGGGAGTATTTCAGTTGTGCATAAGTTAAGTTTGTCTAAGTCTAAATAGTATCAACAGTGGTGGAACGTAATGAAGTAAAAGTAGTAAAGTACTATTAAGTGCAAATTTTAGGTACATTTTAAAGTGAATACTTTTTACTTTTACTACACTTTTTAAAAGTAGTGTGCTACTTACTGTTTGAGACCTGCTGAGTCTCAAAAGTCTGAGGGGTTTATTTTTAACATATTCATAGCTTGAGCAAACAAAAATATACAAAAAAAAACAGCTAGGAAATAAACGATTGATTTAATTGTTTTTGTTGAACAAAATTCAGCACAAATCAAAGTCAAATCAAATGATCAAAATCAATACATTTGAAACCTTACAAGACTCTGTGTGAAAATCTGTGTAAAATATTTTTTACTTTTTACTCTTTAAGTACATTTTTAACGGGATACTTTAATACTTTTACTTAAGTTGAGTTTTTCATGTGATACTTTTACTTTTTTGCTTTGGTGTCTGTACTTTTACTTAAGTAACAAAATTGAGTACTTCTTCCACCACTGAGTATCAATTACTGACACTGGCTGTTACTGCTATAGTCACTTGTACTAATGCTAATAGTGCTACTAATACACAAGACTGTGGGTGTCACAGTTCTGCCTGTTTTCTTGTTTATTCCCAGTCCAGCTCCGTTTCCCAGCCTGTTCAGGTCCTTTGTTTTCTGCCTCCCTGTTTTCCCGGCACCTACCGTTAATTTGCTAATCAGCCCTGGGTAGCCTTTATGTTCTCCCTCTGTTCAGTCTTGTTTGCTGGATTGTTATGTCATTTGTTCATTTGTCATTCATTTCATTCCGTTAAGAGAGACACGCAGGTTCTGTATTTTGAATAAACCTGTTGTTTTCACTGAGACCCAGAAGTTTGGCTGTTTTCTTTAAGTTGCACGTGAGTCCAGTTTACCTGCGTGACAGTGGATTATTGGGTTCGTACATGTTACACAGGTTCAGGACACTGTGACTGTGTGTTTACTGTGATACAGGTTTGACTGCAGCAGCCTCTTCTCCACAGCACACAGGTCTGACTCAGCAGCAGCAGCAGGAGCCAGAACTGACCGTAATAAAGGGGATCATTTCCTGCCTTGGGGCCTGTTTCACAAAGATGCAGCACAATCAGTGTTTTAGAATACAACCTGCACAGCGCCACAAGGAAACAGCAGGAGCGCAACTCTAAAGCAACATTATAATGAGAGTCGCTATGAGGAAAAGCTACAAAAGCTTAGTAGCCGTCTGATTGGGCATATTCATATTCTCATTTTGTGCACATCTCCTAATGGACTTCAGCTTCCTGGTTCTAGGAGATATTTGAGGACTTTTGCCAATTCAAAAGATATAACATTATGTAAACTGGTAATTGTTATGGCAATGGTGCTAGATTTTCATCACTCTGAAAACCTACCCTATGACCAGTAGATAAAATTTTACAACCATGTACAAATAAAAGAGCTGGGGACAGTACTCGTGTATTAACCATAACGTAATAAGCATAAAGTACTGGTCTTAAGTAATGATATATTACATAATCCATAGAATAACTAGCCTGCTATGAAGCCCTGTTTCCATCGGCCCGAATCAACTCTGCTTGGCCTCACTCGACCTTGTTCGTTTTTCATTACTCTTTAGAATCTGGTACCGTATCCATGGAAACGGCCCACTGCCCAATAAACCAATATCAATAGAAACTAAACAGTGACTAGTAGTCTGTTTAGTACTCACTTAACCCGGTTAAAACCCCGGCTGACCTCATCCTAAAAATTCCCCAGTACTGATAAAGAGGAGCAAACGGATAGTATGCATTATGTCATTAGTCACTGCACGGTAATGGTCACTAGTACTACCAGTGTAATGCCAATATAATACTTTTTATACTGGCGTTCTTTTTGTTACTATCATAACTACTGCTATTACAGATTATGAAGTCATAAAGGTTAATATATGGTACAAGTTCACTTAATAGGTCACGCAGAAAGAGGATACATGATTTGATCTTGTTGAAATGTTGAGTTTTAACTACTCCTCAAAACTGGCAACCCATCTCCCCTTCTAATAAATCATACAGCTCTCCTGTCTGTCCCTGTTTCATTATTCATTTGGTCAATTATAGTGTGTGAGGGAAAATGATTGTCTTCCTCATTGGCTGTGGGCCTTTGATATGGAGAAGTTGTGCTAAATTTCAGGCTGGTGATTGTAACAAATGTGGCTCTGGTAGATCTGGCGTCTGCTCCCTCTGGCCACATCACAAGTGCAGGGGCATGTCAGTGGAATAATGAGGACACATGAAAGAGACACACAAATACATATTCAATCACACTGTGTCTGAAGCCTGCATCTGTGGAGACTTATGCACATACGTTTTGTCGGTTTAAAATTTATGTTTGCGGAGGCTTGGAGAAAATGTTACCATATCTTGTACAAATTAGATCATAGTACTGCACTTGGATATTAGAAAGGTCTCATATATAGGCACATGAGCTATATAAGAAAAACCTAAAATGCAGAACAAGACTATGAATACAAAAAATAGACAATTATGACAGTAATGGTTGTACAAGAGCAGTGCAATTGGCTCTGTGCTCAACAGCATCTGGCAACCTCACTGTTACCATCGGTACTTCCTGTCCAACTATATCTCTATGGGGTTTTTGCCAAGTCGCGCTAAAATGAATAAATATTTAAAGATAAAGCAGTGGAAAGGGAGCCGTCACTGACAACATGTTAAAAATGACACAAACAAAATGAATACTTCACAGCGGGCTAGCTAGCATGCTACTGTCCACAGAGCTAATTAGTTGAATTTAAAATTATGATTTCAATTATTGTTCTATTTAAGTACAAAAATATGTATCAAAACTACAGTGAATCACCTTCTGTTCAAAATTGTGCACTCGGTTTGGCCCACATAACATGGAGGACAGACACTTTTCTAATCTTCATAAGACAAAAGTGACACAAAACATTACTAATATAGAAGAAGAAGTAATCATTTGAAGTAATTGTGATTATAATTGTTGCTATAATCGAGCAGCCCTAGAAAGTATGTGAACAAACTGCATATATTTCCTCACACTTATTCTAATGCCTTGACCTAACTGTGACTTGAGTAGGCAATTAGGTGTCTTACCCAAGGACACAAAAACAATATGTGCTAAACCAGCAACCTGCAAATTCACAGAAGAATGCATAACACTACTGCTACCCTGCACTTTCCATGAACTGCTAGAAAAAAATATATATCTAATTTCATTTCCTCTTAAGTGAATGTAAATTGTTTGTAATCACCTTTTCTTCCGAAGCCATTTATTGAGGCATATTCTGAGAAACCGGAACAGACTTGGATAAAGAGTCCGACTGGGCCTGACCTGTGCCAGGCCTTTGTCTGCATGTTAATATGAGCACCAGTGAATACAGCCACCTTCAAAAGCTCTGCACTCTTATTGCAGCAGACGGTTTTGTGTGTTTTAGGACAAGTCATTGGGGAGATAGGGGAGGGGGAGCTCCAATATTAGGTTACTTTGATAAAGCAGGTACTATCTTTATGTGGGCTGGGAGAAGAAATTGGACATAAAGTGCATTTTATAATATTTGAAATTGTAGAAATCTGTGATAGTGAAGATTGCAATAACAATTTTGTTTGGCACAAGCTTCATTAGGGGTTACACGTGGCTGAAGAGTCAAAATGATATATAATAATGAAAATGCCTCACACTTGTTATGTGCTTGTCAAAGACTCTCAAAGCTCAAAGCATTACACTGTCATTATTCATTCACTCCATACTCTGTGGTGGTAAGTTATTATTGTAGCCACAGCTGCCCTGAGGTAGACTGACAAAAGCAAGGCTGAAAATCTGTACCATTGGCCTCTCTAACTGTGAAATTTTGAATTGTCCCACGCCCCTGCATAGTCTTAACAAGGACACTCCCAGTTCATTTCCCTGTGGTTAGCTATGGCGCCATCCAACTGTTACAGAATTTGTCCTTCTTTAACATTATCACTTTCCTTGGTCAACTCGTCTCACAGAAGCAGTATGCTATATACTTCTCATTTTATCTCGGCCTGCTTGTCTCCAAACTGTCCTTCTTAGCTTCTATTTAAACCTCCTTGTGTCGAAGCATAGTCAGGTTTAAACTTCAGACATCCAGAGTCTCCTGTCTCTCTTTACAACTCTAGGACTCGATAGGAAAACACTTTTTTCCCTAACAGTAACCACCACCAACACTCATGCATTTAACTCTTAACACAAATAGTTTTACAGTTTACAATACATTTTCATAATAAGAAACTAAACTACATATATGACATTGACTAACCCTGTTATAGCAACGTTGTTTGTTTTTTGTTTTTTTGTTTTTTTTTTCCTAGGCATATTTTCTGTTCCTACTGTAATCACACCCATGTGCTAAAAATATGACTTAGAATTGATTATCTCTTGGTTTCTGCATCCAAATTTCAGTCAACCAAAAAGTACATTTTAGCAGCATGCAGCAGTAATCCCATCATTACATCAATTTGTTTCTATTTTTAAATAATTAATTTCTCCAAAAATAATCCCCAAATCACACTGGTAATCACTTTATCTCTGATGCATTCTGTTCACTTCTGCACAGCCAGACTTGTCAAAAATGAGGGACAGCTGCTGTTATTAAACCAATGACATTTCTTAGAGGTTACTGAAACTGCAATGTAGCACGTTATATGACCATGCTAAAGGGAGCTACGTAAGAAGGACTTGTTTATGGTTTCTAGTGTTCAAATGCTTCCTGGACATACAGAGCAAATCTCTCTTAGCCTAGCATGAATAAATCACTGCTTGCAACACAAGCTACATGGGAGTACAGTCGATATGAATAATTGAACAACAGCTGTTTTGATGGATCGGATCTATGTAAGAAATGCCAGATCTAGAATGTAAACACAACAGGGAACAGAAAGACTTACATAAGACTTGAGGTATTGTTGCTTCAGTGAACAATAACATGGAAATGCATTTTATTACAAAACTGTCAAATCAATGAAATCAAAACAATACATAAATAACACATCAAACTCTATCTACGCTTCTTTACATGTCTGTTGCTACTGTGTTGCTGGCAAGTGACAAGAAATATAGAAAAATGACTAGCTGGTTATATTCATTTAAAAACAATTTTGAGCCAACAGTGCTTTAAAATTCATTCTTTCAACAATGCTTTCAAAAATAGAATAACTGTGTCCTTACTATCTCAGCTACTATGAGAAAACAAGAACACTACCAGGGGTCATGAGCTCGTCCCAAAGCAGAGGGCAGATTCTCCTAGACCACCACCAGCGCTGAGTCCTGTCCAAGTCCCCATATGTGCCTCTGCTAACAGTGAACACGGCTAACCCAGCGGCAGGAGGTCCACATAAATGCGCTCATCGGCCTGCGGTGTAGCCGCAGTCATGCTAACGGAGCAACACAAGCATCCATGTGCTAAAGTCTGCCCCCAGATAAAGTCCTTGTCTGTTAGTTCTGGATAGCAACCGCTGTCATGGCACGCCGCCCCACTCACCAGAGGCGCTCCACAGTGACACACACACACACCACGCACTAAACACACTCCAACGCACAACCAGCAACATTGAGCTGTCACATCAGAAAGCGAACACAAGACACCAGAGGAGCAGAGGCAGGCATTCTAGTTTTACTGATTATATCCTGGTGCAGTTACAATAACTCTACCTTAGGCTCTCAACTGTTCTATTTCCAACAATCACAATTCTAACAACTAGCAGTATAGGGTTGTCAAAAGAATCAGATGCTAATCGATGCTCAAAGTAGACCTATTAAATATCTCTCACTGAAAGCGATCCGGAAAAGGTGCAATGTCATGATGAATAATAAAACCGAATTGGTTGAAGTGCCACAACAACAGAACAAGCCAAGAAATAAACTTTTGTTAAATCCAGTTCTAAGAAAAGCACAGATATCTTTCTCATCCACAAATGCAAAAACCTTACCTTCTGCACATGTTTCACAAACACAATAGGATTTTCAGGAGTTTGTGAACTCACAAATATTGGAAGAATTCATCTTGCTGGCCAGTTTACAAATAGGCTACATCACATTAAACTAAAATACAAACTACTGACAAACTAAACTGGCTCACCTCAAAAATAAATTATATTACATTTTGACACAAAATGTATGAAATTGTACTAAAACCTACTAGAAATGTGTGCACTTTTGTCTGTGTAATTATAAGGTAAGCATGTAGCACATTCAGAAACACTTAAATACACTTAAATAAAATATTGTTTTTTACAACATGATTCTCATAGATCAACAGCTCACTGGTCTCCTCCAAATGAAAAAATAGACAGTTTCCATTGAAGACAAATTATAGGCTTTGACAGAAGCACTGTTGTTTAGACAATACCAGAGCAGTAGCAGCAGGACAAATCTGTACCTGGATATGGAGCTGCTGGGAGAGGACCACAATAGAAACAGAGGTGTTGTAAAAACTACAGGAGGCTGGACAGAAGGCAGTGTGACTGTGACTCCTCCTCAGCGGGGAATAAGATCACAGGTGCTATACTACTCACCTTTAAACAGCAGCGACAGGCTTTGGAGAGCAAAACCCTTTTATACATTTACATCATTTTGTTTTGTTTATTTTGACGATATTTAGATGATATTACATTGATCCAAAAGAAATGTGTATTAGGTGAGGTTTAAGCATTGTAGAAATATAAATGTACACCCTTATTTGGAAATTTTGTATAGTAGTTTATACTTTTAGTAGTAATATATTTTTGCATTTTTAAAATTAGCTCTTTTTTTCTTTGCTGCATTTTTTATTATAAATGATGCACCCAACGTACTAATTTTGCATATCTCTCAAACAACCTTCACAATATTATAGATAATTTGATCATCTGCCCACCTCTACTTGAGTAATTACTGAGATGATATCTACTAATGTTATTTTGAAGAAAACTCCCACACATCAGTATAATGTTAGTTCCTACGACACATCTAGAATGGAAGTTGTGAGGATCTAATTTCAGTGGCCCCCCATTACACCCCGAGTGCATTGATCCTCTCACTAGAGGAGTCATCAAGGCAAACATAATACGGCTTCCAGTCACTGAATTTTCCCCATCCTCCGTTGCCCCCGTGGGAGCCTGCCCCACTCCCCTGTGGTCCAAAAATCCTATTAGCAAAAAGATGATTTGATTGGCAGAAGGGAATTACAGAGTCCAGTTGGAGTTATGAGGTGTTGATGGAATAGAGACATGACAGCACAGTGACAGGCAGTTAAGAAAAATAGTCGGAGCAATTTTCGATTACTAAAACAAAATGATTAGAACTGGAAAGTGTTTCCCAATTTTCAGACGCTGTGGCAATTATGGATGTCACAATATCACATTTTAATGATGCGATTATTGTGAGTAACAACATCAGCATGGCCCAACAACAGTGAAAGCCATCATTCATTTGCATTCACATTGTCTAAAAGATTAACACCAGTCTGTGACCATGCAGCTTCATGAAGTCTTTATGAATGATAAAATCAAGTTTATGTGACAGCCAGATTTAAAAAAAAAACTGTGTAGGGGCACTGCGGAACTTTTCTGGTAGGCTTTCCACCACCTGCTTGTCTCTCTACAGATCAGACCTGTAACTTGGCCTGGTGTCATTAATCCCATACTGTGGAACATTCTAGAGAAAGATTAAAATATGCTTGGAGAAAAAACAGAAAAGTTGTATACTGTACCTTTAAGTTTCCTTTGTTGGAGTATAGATAGATTTGAAATTACATTAGTTTTGCTTTGAAAATGGTCTCAGTGCTTATTTTTGTATTATATTGTGACCTAAATAATCACGATTATCGATTAACCCAATAATCTTGACATAATTGCATTGCCTGGAGGCAGGTTGAGTCCTACATATGTGGTCCTTCTTTGACCCAGGTCGTCAAATCTGGGTCAAATGAGCATCCAAGTGACTGATATGTGTCACCACATACAAAGCTGCTCTTTTCACCACTGGACAAACAATCATATCTGCCCCATAGCAATTTCAACTCAACAGTGACCAATGCAACTAGCAATTGAAATCATTTGTTCACTTACAGCCACACTCATATATGCGAGTGAGCCCGGACCCATTCAAGTAAGGGTCACTGGGTTGTTTCCAGTGTTCTCACCACGTTGCATCTTGAAGGAGCAGTGAAGGAAGGGGGGCGGAGGGAAGGAGGCATGAAGGGAGAGAGAGAGAGGGGTGGGGGTCGTTAAATAGGGCGATTTTCATGCTCACTGAACAGGACGCATACAATGTAAAGCGAGCGGCGGGATGCAATGAGACAAGAGGAAAATATGTCAAGAAAACAACTTTTAAAGCCAGGATTAAGGCTGCAGTAATAGTAAAAGCACAATAGATTTGAAGTAAAATTAGTGGTTTGGTGAGTGTATTATAATTTATTTTGGCTAATTTTAGGTTTGGTAGAAGGATGAGCAGTGTTAGTTCATAAAAATACTATGTGAATTAGGGGAGTTTCATTAAAAAAAACAATAAGATGGGAAGCTCAACCCAACTAACAAAAATGAGATAAACTTTTTTTTAATGATCATTTTGCATTTTGCAGCATCCTAATTATTTATTCTGTTAAGTTTCTATGCACTTTTTACAACTTTCCAAGCCCATAGAGGACTTTTGCTGCCATGGTAACACTAACAAAACTAGTATGCTAACAGTAGCTAACAGAACTCCCTGGTTCTCAGACAAAAGAAAACCTTCATAATTAAATGCAGACAAGCACACAAGGGTCCCATTTTGAGATTAAGAGCTGCTTTTGCAATATGTCTGTACTGGGGCATTACGTGGACACAAGTTGGGCACTGCTACTTAAATGCCATACTGCAGAACTGGAGAATATTTCAGGCAAAGTAAAAACACCTCCACGGAGACAACCCTCCATCAGAAAAGCTTTATATTGTACTTTTAATTAGAAATTTTAAAAACTTTTCCAGTTCCTTGCAATATTTTCAATGTCACAACGATAATGCATACATATTTTATATAGACCCACCAATTAGGCTCTTCACATGAGATCCCTGACCTAACTTCACACCCACACACCGTGCACCAGACAGACCAACCAGCAGTGGCCAAAATCTGTCGCCTTCTGGCCACTCTAGCCTAAAGACACAAGCTCCTCTCCGCACTGGAATAGTACGCCTGACAGCTAATTAGCAAACAGGGTCAGCGCGAAGAGCCAAGTCCCACTTTGTGTCTCTGAGTGTTGGGGAAACGTGACACTGGACCTCTGTCCTTGTCTCTGTTCTGTTTCCCAGTGTAGACAAGCAGCCAGTAGAAATCAACTGGCTCCATTTTAATGTCTGTGAAAATACAGGAATGTTTTATGTCAGCAAAATGCCACACCTAATTTTTGTGTGAAAAGTCCTCATTTCTCCTCTCCGATGTGTTTGTCATATATAGATTTTGTATAGATTTTCAGCTAGATGCCCTTCTTGAAACAACTATCTCCATTAGGACAACAAACATATAGTGACACTTGGTTGCTATGCTGACAAGTTGATATGAAGGTCCTATTCGTTAGTTACTGGTCTGTTTGGAGACTGGCTCTAGTGAGTTGAGACTGCTGTTGTTTTGCTCTTGTTCTGGCGTGGGTTACGGCCTACAGTAGCCCTTGTGTTCAGAAAATAAACAACCAGAAGAAATTCAGCGTTTTTCCTTACACCAGAACACTACAATATATAAAAATAAAAACCTAACCAAAAACCAGACCAAGACTAAAACAAGGTAAATGAAAGACTTAAACACTGTGTACACTATGTAATTTTTCCGGTGGAGGGTCTGCTACCTGCTGGTCTCCATGGAGATGTTAATGGTTTGCCTGCCATTAGCCAAGCCGATATTGTGAAATTTATATTTTGGCAACAAACTGTGCAGCTCTTACCTCCATATATCCAGGCTTGGAACATGCTCTGTCATATTCTCTGAGCCAACTCTGACTATTTGAACAACCTGCAAGATTCAATACTCAAAGTGTTCCAGAGTTATTAGAAAACCTCCATGGGGTACATTTGAGACAGTTTCAGTCTTTACTTTCTCTTCACAGGATTTCCCACCAGACCAAATTGAAACCATAAAATCCACTGCTCTATTACTTTATTCAAGGATTTCAAATGCCTGTCTCGTGAGGCGCTATGTGGGAATGTGTGCCGAACTAAAGAGCCCACTCAAATTCACACAGAAATGTAAGTCACAGGTCAAACATTAGATGTGTGGGGGGCGGCATTAACAATTGCCAAGAATTTCTAGAAAGAAGAAGAATGTACCAAATATGTACTAAGTCTTCAGAGAAAATGTGGGTTTTGGTTAGCTTCAACTTTTATGGGAGATTTAGGCATATGACTTTCCCAAAAGAGTGTTGCTATGGAAAGTTTGGTCCAAGCTTTGTACGTCTGTCTCCAAGGACATGCTCTGTTTCTATGCAGCCATGCCAATGTGGTAGAACTTTTGCAGAGGCCAAACAACTTTCTTCAACAACGATGGTCAGATGGTTACTTGATGTACTGTGTGTGGTGCTGGTCGAGGTAAAAGCAAAGACAGAAATAACCATCTAACTAGGGCTGCAACTAACGATTATTTTAGAAGTTGACCAGTATTTTTTGGTTTCTATCATACAGTGAGAGTTTTTTAAATATATTGTTGCCAAATAAAAAAGAAAAAAAGAAATATGACAACAGAAGGCTTTTAGATTGAGAATATTTACAGATTAAGTGTCTTATTGATAAAAATGCACAAACACATGATTATTACGATTAATTGACTTATATGTACATGCAACATGGGAGCCTATTCATGGATTTCAACTTCCTGTTATATGCAACATTATATGCAACATTTTGAGAACTTTTTTTCCAATTCAAAAGATATAATATTTTGTTTCAAATTCTTTACCATCATGGCAACACTCCAAATTTTTCATCATTCTGAAACCCATAGATAGACTTCACTGAGAGGATCAAACCTCTTTGCTAAACGACTGAAGCATTAACCCGTAAACTCCCTGACTACATTCTCGTTTGGTTGGAGCTGATGCAGTCTGAGCCCATCACACGCCTCCTCCTGTGCTGAAGTAAACAATACAAAGCATGCTCTGTTAATCTCCTAACTGTCCTACTGTATGGGACCATGCCAAAGCTTTAAAGCGTCGCCATGCATATTCATGTTCCCATCAGGAAGTCTCACTCTGCTCCTTGTGCCTCGGCGGGCTTTAAAGACGAACTCAATGGGTGCATTTGTGTGGAAAATAATATTGGCACTTGAGGACTGCTTCCTTGAAAAGCACCACTGTTCGAACTGACAGAGTCCAGGGTATAGCAACTGGGATGCACAAATGTCTGCAAATAAATGAACACATGTAAACACATTAGCAGGCCACTGTCTGTTGGGCCCTAACGTAGAATCGAAAAAACCGCTTTGGTTTATAATGTTTAGTAAAGGGATGATCACGCTGCAATTGGATAAGGCTGCTACATAATACTGTAAAACATTTAATAGAGCTTTGAAAAAATATGTGTTTTTTAAGAGGTTTTTGTACTTCATTCATGTTCAGGGAGACAATCAGGTGATGCCACAGGCTAAGTTACAGGTCCAGTCTGTGGACAGGTGGCCTCCCTAGCAGTAAAAATGCAACATAAATACATTTTCACGGTATATCACACACAAAGCAATAACATCTCTGTGGAGGCAAGCAGGTGGCACACTGTTCATTTGAAAAGTTACATAGTGCACCTTTAAAAATAGTGTTTTTGTGTAAGAAATATACATAGCAGGATATCCAGATAGCAATAATGTCACTGTATCACCAAATAAGTGTAAAAAAAAATAGCACTATATCTGCAGTTATTTCTTGAGTCACTTCATGTATTGCCTGTACAAAAACACTCCTCTAGCAGTGACTATGGACCAAAGACCTGACTCATCCCCTGTGCTTGGGCCAAGTCTCTCCATGTGATCACAGCTCCTACCACAGAACAGGTGTCCACTTACACAACACAGAAGAGCCCTCAAATATGCTTCTACATCTCAGCTACGAAAAATATAAACTAGGAGATATGATAATGGAGTCTGCAAAGAAAACACACCACTCTTATTGTTCTGCCTTTTCAGCCAGAGCCAAACCTTTCTATACGCAGACTATGCAAGTTGCGTAGGGCCCTGTGACTGTGAAGTCCTCCCAAGTCCTGAAAGTTTTACCACTCTTGTTTGTCTGTCAATCTACTTACAACAAAACGGGGCCCTGGTTTGCTTTCTGAATCCATATACGCCCTGCCTCCACCCCTCCCTCCTCCTTCGCTCAGTGCCAGCATGAGGACACTAGTACAGCACGATTTAAGTTTACGACACATTTGTCTTGTTGTCTTTGTCTCACACCAAGAATTCAGCAACTTTAGTCTGCAGTGGTTACTGTTACTGTTGACAATGAGAGAAGCCTCTGCCTTTGCTGGATGAGTGAATGACCCGTGAACAAGCTGCAAATGCGCTTGTGTTTTCATATATTATACACATATTAACATGTACACCGGGCCATTAATTATTCCCTTATTTGAAGTTTTTCTGCATATATTAAACTCAAATAACATGATCATGAAGTGAAATTAATGTGAGAGTTTCCATGGCAGTGTGGCACATTATGGTGAGCCTACAAAATGTATGACATAATTAATATATAATTCATTTGTAGACACACTTTAGCCAATTGGAAAACATTCAAATGCACTAGAAAACAGGACAAATGTCTATAATATTAAACATTTTGTGGGAAGTTTCTCTCCCAGCCCCTCTGGTTGATCATCAGAAAAGCATTCTTGCCCATCTGTTGTGGCTACTGCTGTTCTCAGCCTCTATACATGCCACTGTACTTCACTGTGGGTATTACAGATGCATGTAGTGCAGATGATGACAGCTGTGCATCATGTTGAGTGTCACCGAAGTGGCGAGGGCCTCCGATCTAAATTTTGCTTGGGGCCAGCTGAAGGTTAGAGCCTGCTCTGTTTTCAGCGGTTGTGTCGGAGCTGTGTGGCATTCAGCAACAAGATTATCGAGTGGATAAATCAAGCCAACCTCCCCAGTCTTTCTCTACAGTCATGAATCACTTTGTTATAAGCCCATTTGCACTGTGATAAGGGAACAGATCACAACAAGCACAGCATACACTCTCACACTGGGAATGTCACAGCACATTTGAGTATTGTGATTATTGTGAGAAAAACAAAACCATTTTAAAAATTCTCATGATTGTTGATGCCAAAAAACCTGAAATCCTTTATTTTTTCTTTCAAATTATCTAATAGCTTATCACTGCTCCTGTGATCAGCTTTATGAAATCAAACTTTCTGAACAATAAAGTAACATTAAAGGCGACATACTATTCAACATTGTGAGCTTTTAACCATAACAGTGTTCCCTCATCATTAGTTTACTCCAAATTGTATTTTGAGTGATTCATGCATGTATGAGTAATCTGTATTGTCCTGCATTTGAGGCTTGAGTGCTCAGAAAACAGTGATTCATCATGTATGAGTAATCTGTATTGTCCTGCATTTGAGGCTTGAGTGCTCAGAAAACGTCTGTTTTCATCTACCCCCTATCCCCGCCCACATCTCTGTAGTTAGTTGTGATTATTTGAAAAATTAAAACTATGAGTCATACGCAGAGTGTCAAAAGCGAAGAGAAGAGGTGGGGTCCTCTCAGTTCTGTAGTTTTCTTACTAAACTGTTTAGATCAATATTCCAATTTACAATGAACAAAATGGAAAATGGTGATTTACCTGTGTTGTATTTTAATACTAATACCAGAAAAAGTATAAAATGTGTTCTTTAATGTGGCACAAACAGCCAAACAAAAAAGCACTTTACATTAGGTTAGAAAACAGATTTTTTGCTTGTAGCATTCACAATAGTTATTTTTGAGCTCTTGTGACCTGAATAATGACGAATATCACTTAAATTGAATAGGACTGACATCCTTAAGCTGACTGGGGCCTGACTGTAGGAGCAGAGCCAAACTGGGCCAAGAGACGGCTCATATAATATGCGTCTAACACATGTCTTTGCTCGCACTGACACGGCGGCACAGTCACCTACTTTCTGCTGCGGAGGGAAAATCACACCAATGACTGCTTCATTTAGCAGGACTTTGTCTCCGGGTAAAATGATATTAGATCTAAACTTAGCCATTTCTGTGTCTGTCCTACATCTGCACTAACCTTTGTGTAAACGCACTCATTCAAGGTTAATAAGGGGGCTGTGCTCGGAATCTCAAGCAGAAATAAGTGGGTTTAATGCTCAGGCCAAGCGACTATAGATCTCAACATGGAGACAACATGTTATTTCTAGGTTCCACTCGATATTCTCAACACAAATATATAATGATTACCTGGCCAGCCAGAACCACGCGCTTTGACAAAACTTTACAAAGATGAGTAGATCTGGAGCTGTATCCTGTCTCCCCGATTTCAAAGGGCGTGACTGACAGGTGGATTAACCAATCAGAGAGACGCATGGTCCGTTTGTGTCAAAAACAAACAAGGATGCTTACACATAAAAAAGGAAGAAAAAAACAACCATAAGGACTGAGAAACAGCGCAGATTTTTGCAGAATCAACAATCGAAGCACCAAACTTAGTGACTGTGGTTGGACCATCTCAAGTTAGGATGGAGGATTTTTACCCTCTGTCCAGCTCCAGACCTTTTTAGATTCGATCAGAATGTAGAAGGGACTGGCTGGTCAGGGAAATATAACCATGCATATATGGCTGTGCAATGAATCAATTTTTTATCATGATAAAGATTCAATCATTTTCATATCATCCATGATCAGCAGTGGGTCCTCTATCAGTAACAGCATGTGGTTTGGAGCAGAGAGTTCATACTTTGGAGGAAGAAATTGGACTATTTTTTTGTGCTAGAATAGCTGTCAGATTAAATGTCTGTATTGTTTATGTTCAAGAAAATAATACTGAAAACCATGTATATTTGTTAATAAGACAAACTTATATCATATTAAGGTGAATAAATGCTTTTTAGTAATCTAATTTAGTGTAGTATTCTAAATTACTTACTGAGCGGGTTGTTGCTTTCACCCACTAATTTAGGATAATGAATGGAAGTATGTTTGAGATGTGTTAATTGATAGTAATAACACATTTATACAAGGGATATGTATAGTAAACAGATACCCAGTACAATAGACTTGCAAGTGTGTCTCTTTTCCTCATATTAACTATAAGGTTGGGCATTGGGCACTGATGGCACATGTGGAATTCTATGGAACACATACAACAATGGACAGTTATAATGACAAACAAACTGACAACTCAACCTAACACATTAATTACACGTCTGAGACGTTTACAGCTTTGGTTTCATACTATGCTTCGTCACAAGACAGTCTGAGTACATGCACATAATGAGAAGTAAACAAAAAAAGTGCAGATTTTGAAAGGCAGCCCTGAGGTCCCATGGTTTGTCCCATTGTCCCCTGGTACAAGGGAATTAAGAGCAGTACAACCATCCTCTATATTTCCACCATTGTGCCTAAATAGTGCCCTTAAGTCTGTCTGTGGCCTGTGTGTGGAGCTGTGGGAGGGAGATAAGAGACGTGTTGTTAGGGACCGCAAAAGAAAAAAAAAAAAAATCCGTTATGGCCCATCTCCCAGTACGGTTCACCTCTGGATGCCCTTTCCTTACTTACGACCATTAGACCTCTCTATGAATAATGCACCAATGTCAGCAGCCATGACAGTGACATAAAGCAAATAAACTGCACTAGGCCAGTGTGTCACCATGTGTCAGTGGGATTTTTCTGCCCAAGATTTGAATTCATAAACACTTTTGTATTTACAGAAAATACGCAGCAGAATCTTTATATTTGACGTATTATGAGACAAAGTAAGGGTCTTTGTAATCGCCAACTAATAATGCAAGGATCACTCCCATACCACCTTCTTAGACTAACACCAGGCCTGGCGCAATCACAAATTTTGAAGCACGATATATTGCTAAAGAGAAGTATGATGATAAACGATAATATTGAGTCACTGACACCATAACAATAAAGGAGGATAATCTAATTTAAAGGCCTGAGCTACAGCAAATAAATACAGAATAAAGCCAAAAAAGTTACTTATTCAACTGCTCAAATCTTATCATATCACACCAACAAAAAAATCTCCCCATTATTACAAAGAATATGTGCATACATAAATATTGAGCTAAAAAATATATTGTTCCAGCTTTCATATATTGAATGACAAGTCTATATAGTCATTATCGTGACAGGCCTAACTCCTCTCCCAATGTGCACAAATATTGTTGTGAAAAAAACATTACCACGACATTTTTGCTGCTTTGTCCAGCTTTGCTCTGAGCAGACCACCAGAACATTCAGGTCCACAAGCCAAAATGACTGCAGACTCCCCAGATGTAGCTCAGCCTTTCCACAGGCAGCCTTCTCATACAAGGGCATTAAAGAATGGAACAAGCTCCCAGAGAGACTGAAACTCTCCTCTGAGCCGAGGAACTGCTCTTATAATGTTAGAAAAGTCCTTTTAGAGAGTCAGCATTGTCAACACTGATTTGCATGTGGTATCTTATATTGTCATTTTTGACATAATATTTGAGTGATTTTAAATGTGGAAATGTGGGATGTGATGTTTATAAATGAAAGAATGGAAGAATGCATGGTTTGACTGTAAATGAATGGATACCTGGATGTATTTTAATTGTTTGTAACCTGCCTGGGGACTGCAGATGGAAACTGGCTTTAGCTAAATCTGGTGTAGAGCATCTCTTCTTTTATGAGATTAATCTGTTTGCACATGGTCCCTGTTAAAATAAACCAATAAACTAAACTAAACTAAACAATGTATTTCACTGAGACCAAGATGATACAGAAAGTCAATAGATGCTTACTGGGTCTCATACTAAAGGTGCACTCTGTAACTTTTTGGCCACCTGCTTGCCCCATGGAGACGTTATTGCTTTGTCTGGAATGTTTCACAGTGTAAGATGAACATCTTGCTCTCCCTGGAGACAAGCGGGTGACACAGTTAGGTCAAGTTACAGGTCAGACCTGTGGAGAGGTGACCTTGCTGACGCTAAAGAATGCACGTTCTTAAGGTATTTCTCAGCTATAAAAACAACTGCCATTGAATTAATGAATGCAAGATGTGTAAGCTTAATGCTAAACTGTGGAACATTACAGGTAAAGCAATACCATCTCCTGGAGACAAGACGGTGAAGGACCCCAACAAGAAAAGATACCATGTGTACCTTTATATATATGTAGCATCTGTAGTACTTTGGTCAAGGGAAAATTTGAAGACATATTTTCAGCAGTGAATAAATTTAACCTCCCACAGTCTAGACTGTGTTTGATGAGAAGGGAGGGGGTCACATGGATGGTCATTCTGTTCTAGTTAACATTATAATAAAGACCTTGGTTTACAACGTTTTAATTAGGATCCTGATAGTGATTCTAGCCTTTCTTCTCACAATGCCTTACTAATGCAGAGGTCTGACTCACCATAATTAAAAGAGGGATTGCAACTGCTAATATTGCACGTGTTACTCTGAATAGAGACAATATTATCAGCTCTGTTATCCCCAGGCAGTTTGCTGTTGCCATGTGCAGGGAAACTGTGAGAGTAGCGTGAATTAGCAGATTGCAACAGAAGAAGGGGCAAAAATCTGGTGCATAATTACAACCCAGGCCTCATGCATAGTCAGCCACGCTTCCAGACTGCACGCTTCAGAGGCACAATAATGATATGCCAAAACAAACACAACTATTTAGATTCAGGGACGTTTACAGGAAGTCAGATCATAATTGTCAATGTGCAATGTGGGTTCTTGGTGAAAGGTGAACCAGGTGGTGGAACGTCAGGTACTATGCCATGTTTAAAGTTTGGTTTATGATTTCTGCGATAGATTTTTATTATTTTTTCATGTATCTTTATTTATACAGGGAGAGCCCAATGAGAGTACCCAGACTCTCCTTTTCATGGGCACCTTTTAAAGTACAGAAAAATACAAACAAAACGAATAACTACATAGGTCAATTTAAAACATGAAAACAGATGCAGGTGTGATTATAAATGTTCATCACCAGATTACTGAAGTGCATTAGTGGCACCAATGTATCCAGTTTTGCATGTGCTTGAAATGTATTCCATTTTTTGGAAGCAAAATAACCAATTTCGGTTCTCATGCAGCCAGTTTTTAGACATAGATAATCATGATATATTGTATTAAAAGTTCCCGTATCAAAGTTCAATAAGCAAGTGAGATATGCAGGCAGTCTGTAGTCCCTTATAAATACATTTTATACAGTGTTGTTCTCTTCTGGCAGCAATGGCCAACCTACTTTTTCATAGAGTGTACAGTGATGGGTTTTAAATTCATCACCAGTTATGAAACGAAGGGCTGAGTGAAAGAGTGGATCTAAAGGTTTCAAAGTAGAGGCTGAAGTCTATATCTCCATAATCCAGCACAGAAAGAAAAGCTGCTCTAACAATTTCTTTTCTGTAATTCAATGGGATACAAGATTTGTTTCTATAATAAAATGATCATTTGGATTTTAAACTGCTAAATGGCTTTGGCAACATTGTAAGAGCTGAGAATGTAAAGGAGTATGTGGTTATTGAAATAATGTTATACAAAAAGGAACTCAATTTGATTTTAAAAGTGGGTTAGCCAACTTTATTCTTGTAAATGAGTAAATTGTTACAGGTCAGATCTGTGGAGAGGAGATGTCCGCTCACAGTAGAATGCATGTTTTTCCAAGTCATTTTGGCACATTTGATGAATAAGATTGATATGTTACAATGCTATACTGTGGAACATTCAAGGCAAAACAAAAACATCTCCATGGAGATGTTTTTCGTAGACAATCAACCAGAAAAGTTAGACCTTTAGCTCAACAAATAATCTAAATCATTGCACAAACCGTTGTCAGGGCATTTTGTAAAGTACTGCATCTCTTTTATTGCATATCCCCTTCCATATTATCCACAACAGCTACATGTGATTCTCTTTATAAACTCATCAACTCCGCACAATGGAAACCTAGGGAGATCAAGGAGAGCCAAGTTTGTCCACCGAATGCTAATGCTGCCCTATATCAATGAGCCAAGCCTTTTAGCCAAATGTCCAGGAGGCTAACCAAGTGAATACACACACATGCACACACATACACACACACACCCACACACAGTCAGCCAGGAGAGGCCAGAGGCGACCCAGAGTCCAAAAAGCCTTTCTTTCTGGTCACACTGATTTAAAGAATGAAGAGAAGGCTCCAAATGTATTGTCAGACCCTGTTTCTCATTACGTCCCATGCCTGGCTTTGCAGACATGACTTCCTAATGGGTTTTACCTTAAGAGGAACAACAGTGCATTTTGATCAAGTGTTGGATCAATACAGACAGGTTGTAGTCATAATAGGAAGCATTAGCCGTCTCTGTGAAAGGCAATAATGGCTTTGCACTTTTCAATCACTGGATAATGGATACTTCTGTACAGGAAGTTTCAGATTACCAGAGGAAGTAATGAGTTTAAACTGATTCAAGTAACTTTAGGTAACATTTTATAATAACTGCGCCTTAATTAGTCTTAATAAAACATGACGAAATACTTAATTCATAATTCAATTTTATTTGTATAGCACATGTAAAAACAACTTCAGCTGACCAAAGTGCTTCACATAAAAAGTCAATAAAAACAAATAAACAGATAATACAAAACATAGGGAAGGAACAATAAAACACCAAGATATCCTGTCTAGCTGGTATTAAATTCCAGGGAGAAGAGGTGGGTCTTAAACTGTGTTAAAGATTGAGAGGATCCGACAGACAGAGGGAGGCTGTTCCATAGTCTGGGCGCTGCAAAGGCTCTGTCACCTCTGGTCTTGAGCCTGGCTTTGGGCAGAGGCAGCAGAAGCAGTTCAACTGACCCAGGGCTCTGGGTGGAGTATAGGGCTGCAGTGACTCCCTCAAATAAACAGGACCCATAGAGTGCAGACATTTAAACACAATCTATGACATTTTGAATTGCACCCGATGTATACCTGAAATAGGAGCCAGTGCAGGTTGCACAGCACAGCTCTCATCTCTTGCTCTCCTTATTTTTGTCAGCAGATGAGCAGCAGTGTTCTGGACATTCTGCAAGCGCTGCAGGGAGCCCTGTTCCAGATCCACGTAATGAACAAACTGATTAGTTTCAGGCTTAGTAACTACTTAATTAATACCCTAACAATAACTCCTTACCCTTAAGTTGGATTTTAGCATTGAAACTGGCAGCTCCAATGAAAGACTCATGTGAGGCTCATTCTGTTTTCTGAGTGGATAATCATCTTGAGAACTAAGAATTGATTTGAACACGTTTGCCTCATACTTGGGGGACACTCATAAGTCAAGTTTATGGAATGAAAATCTTACATACGGTTCCTTTCAGACTACTCTATACCCACCAGGAAACATCCGCTTTAGGTTTAATCAAGCAATCTAATCTTGCATATATTTTTAGAAAGCAAATCTAATTCCAGTAAGACAGTAAGAGCATTTCCAAAACAAGATTGATAAAAGTTGAGAGAAATGGGATAACCTTGGCCGGGTGGCCTGCAGGTAAACAAACAGTAGATTGAATAAGAGCCACAGGAATACCACTTGCTGAGGCCCCTAGTGCTATGTTTCCCATCTCTGCCAAGCGTAATGGGATTTCTTGGGGTTTAAATGCACTTCACTCAGTCTGTGGAGCCAATAGGAAGTTAAACTATTGATCCACAAACAATTTAGCCGTCCAGCTGTCCAGGGAGTGGGAAAAGGGACCCTCCTAAATGTATAATGAGGCGGGGGCTCGTCAGTATTCACAGCATGTGGTAGGAGACTCTCCCTCCTGCACTCAGCCTATAGTTGTGCACTCACAGGTCGGAGAGCGTAGCTTAGTAATAGTTACATCAAGGACGTTTCTGATACATCAGACACAGGAATGTCCTTGACCTTTGACCTTAATCTACCAGCAGGTGGATGTTTACAGCTGGCCCACACCACATTTGGAAATCATAAATAAGATGTGGGCTAACATGAGAGGCTGCATGTGTTTGGAGCCTTCAGTGGAGGAACTGGCAATGCAAACTGAATACTGAAGAAGTGACATTCAAAGAGAAGCTGGGTAATGTTAAAAACCTGGTCAGAAAATAACAAACTCATAGGACACATTTTTATATAGGGCTTTTTTACCTTCAAGACATTCAAAGCACTTTACATCAAGGAACCACTCACCCATTCACACACACATATTCATACGCCAGTGTACACAGACGGTGGGGGTGAAGGGGTTAAGTGTCTTGCCCAAGGATAAGCAGAGGAAGGTTTTCTCAAATACGTTTACTTCAGTAAATACATTCTTAAATTCTTAATACAATTTTAATTAGATTTTAAGTAGTTTTTGGATACCACACTTTTACTCCTCCTTATAATATATTTTACAGTGTAACAGTGTTCTCACTTGAGTCAAAGTTTTGGTTACTCTCCCCATTGTAAGTCTACAAGTGACAAAAGTTTGATGTTGACAACATTAAGTGATTTGAACATTTTTGTTTCTTGCTCCATTTTCACATATATTGTATTTGCTTTTTGCTAATATTTGTGGTCTGTTCTTTCTTTTATTATTTTAAAGTAACAGTACTTGAGTAAAACATTTTTTGTTACTCTACAGCTCTGCTCATAAGCAGTATGATGACAAGTAGAAGTAACTATATGTTTTCTGAATTGGCATTTTAAGCAGAACAAGCAAGTAACCCGTATGATAAAAGTAAACAATACTACACTAGAGCAGCCTAAACCAGCCTTGGATTAGTTTTTAATACTAAAATGGAGCAAAGATAAGAATAAACTATCTAAAACCTAAAGAAAACGACATGGCTCTAAACGTATACTCAAATATAAATACACTTGTAGTAACTGCTCCCCAGTTTGAGAACCACTGGCCTATAGCAGGTAGCAGAAGTTGTGTTTGTGTCTGGTCTGAAAATGCTCAGAGCTCCATAGCAACAGGCCCAGCTCACCAGCCCCAGGAGTGAGTCGGCCCCAAAGAGGAGGACTCCAGTGCACCTAATTGGACAGATCCCTGCTGCCCTGCCTTTAGTCAGGCTGTGAAGATTAGACAGAGGAGACACTACGTACAGTAATCTCCTCTGCTCCTATGATAAAGACATTAAACAGGATTACAGTCTAAACAATGCAGCCCGTTTGGCTATGGGAAATATATTATACTGAAAAGATGAAGCTTCCTCTGCTAAGGTTTTCATCCCATTACATCTGCCCACATATGGAACTGTGAAAGGAGACTTATTGTGATTTTTTGGTATATTGAACATCAGGATTTAACATTTTGTTTATTGATCTAAAACGACATAATAATAGAAATGGGACAGTTGAATTCCTGTTCAAAACTGCTGAATTGATAGGCCCTACATGTATGAATAAGTCTCAAAAAAAATTCTAAAAACAAATATATCAACATGGAAAGAGATGTGTTTTATAAGAATAATTGTGAGAGAAAACATTTCTTAGATCAATAGAATGTCAAATTACATGCACTGAAAGCCTCGACTATTACAGGAATAGTGTGTAATGCCAGCCTATGCTTCCTCTGTGCAGCCCTGTAAACATTATATAAGTCTGGGAAGCTCCTCAAACAGATGGCACAGGGCTCCCAGGTGAGAAGTGAGTCCACCATCAGAGCGAGGCGTTTGTGCACAGTGAAATGTTACACAAACTCGCTGGAGGAAATGTGACACTCCATCCCAGCTTTAATTAAGAGCCATTCAGGAGGCTAAGCGGATGACTTCATTACAGCAACTCTACGCTTGACCTGTTGACCTTGTTTCTAGCTGCTGTCGTCATTAAATACCTCTACAACGTGTCTTTATTAGATACAAGGCTTTTCTAATTTGACTATACAGTTTTTATGAACTTAAACTAGGTATAGGCGATATGGAAACAACAAAAAAATTATACTGGTCAATCACAATTTCACTGATCCGAAGGTTGGCAGTTCGAATCTTGCTCTCAACGTGAACATCATTGGTTGAGCAGTCAGATGCACTGACCCATAGGTTGGCGGTGTGATTCCAGCTCCCACAGATAAATGCTGTCATTGTGTCCTTGGGCAAGACACTTAACCCACTTCACCCCCAGTGTGTACACAGGTGTATGAATATGAGTGTGAATGGGTGAGTGGTTCCTTGATGTAAAGTGCTTCGAGTGCTATGGAGGTGGAAAAGCGCTTTACAAAAATGTGACCATTTACCATTTTTCCCAGCATAAACAAAACCGGCATTTAATTACAGTCATTTAGCACAAGATAATTATCAATTTCCAAACACAGGATTGGCTTTAGACCACTATTCATACTTTTTTTTTTTTTTCCTCAACATCAGTACTTCAAATGAGTACCTACTATCTAATGTTGATACTATTTTAAGTATCCAATAGTATTTGGGTAACATTTTTTGACAACCCTAGAACTGAGATTTTAATCATTTACGTTTACCATAGAAACTAACAAAAATGGCTCAAAATGTAATGTACTTTTTGTATAGTTCACAATTTGTCATATATGTTGATGGTCATGGCAAATCACTATGGACCACTTTAGGATGATGTTTTGTGGCCGTTCACTGGAGAAGTGAAAATATAATTAAAGAAGGAACAAGAAATAACTTTTATAATGTGAATGCATACATAAATACTGAAAGCTTGCTTGAGTGTGCTGGTTGAAGGGCAAACCTTTGTAATGCTCCTTTTAATGAGTCTCCAAATCCCCAAAGATTGACTCTGATTATGCTCTAAAAATAGGCTTATCTCATCTCAAATGGAAAAGAAGTTTAGAACCTAGTTTTAAATGAAAGTCATCTATGTAATATTAGGTTAAATAGACAAGTAAAAATGTATACCACACAACCACATCTTCAAATGAACTTTCTGAGGACTTATAAGTCACTCTATGGGTTTGAGAGTTATAAAAATATTGGACCATTGCCAAAGCAATTAACAATAAAAAAATTCCCAATCTAAAATTGTTGCCTATTCGTCATTTTTAGCGTCCCCTTATATGCTATATTTTGAGGGCTTTTCGCTATTCAAAAGATAATAATATTTAGTTTTATTGTTAATTGCTATGGCAACGGTCCAGGAGCCTGGAAGAATCCTGCCAAATCAAGTAGATGATTTACTGTGCCAACCTGTTTATTTAGTATAAAATGAAGGCGTTACCTAACAACAAAACTGTTACGTTATAGAAAAGTTGTAGGTAATCTCGAGCTGTGCCGAGTCCTGACAGTGAGTCTGAGCCCAGCAGCAGCAGCAGGCAGCCTGATAGCACCTCAGTGACATTGATCAATGTCACCCCTCTTCCTCTGTGAGTGGCAGAGTGAGATACAGGCCATTTCCCCACACTAGCTGCCTGTCCGCTCCACATTATCTTAATGGAAACAGCACTAATCTCTTTTTGAAGAAAGCGTCTCTTTGGCAGATTGACTAAAGTGATGCTCTTAGAAAGCACGGCACTTTATCAACAACAAAATCAGGCCGATAACAACAAAACAAATGGCTCAAGTTGCCCGCTGTGGGAATCAAATGTGTTGTAGCTGCTATGAAATGAATTGAAGGAATTTTAATGGATCAGGATCAGGCTATTTCATGAAAAAAAGTGACTGAATAAAGCTTTATCCACTTTGATGTTAAAAATAGTATGAAAGAAAAGACATGATCAAAAGTGGGTTTATTTTTATCTTCCATGTTGTGTATGCAGAAGAGAATATTTGTATCAACACTGTATCCACTGTACTAATTGTAACAGTGGAGATAATGTGAAAACGGCAACGGTTGCATGATTATATATGGTTAATATTACACTGCATATTAAAGTACCATGCAAATATACAGTAACATGAGTGGCATTTCTTTCATATGAGGAATGACAGTCAAAGACATAACTCGCTTCAAACTGAAACGCCTCAAGCTATTATTTGAAACCATTAGATTCAAGTAGACCCAGAAATAGAACATCAGGCCGGGACCCTGTTCTGCCATGCAAAACGAGTGAAGGATGAAAAAAAAGAACCATACTGTTTTTTAATGCAAATAATTACACTGAAAAACATACATTCTGACTGTGAGCAGGCTTGCCTCACCCCAGATCTGACCTATAAGTTGTTGACCAGACAAAGCAATAACACCTCCATTGATACAAGCGACCCTCCACCAGAAAAGTTAGGTAGCACACCTTTAATTTAGCTCATTTCCCATTATATGTGCACAGCTCAATCAGGAGGAGAATCAATAGCCTTCCATAGTACTAACTGTACACTCATGTAAGACAGGAATACGGCTCTGTCTCCTGCTCAGGCCTGAACACATGAGGTCTTTCTCTATAAACACACACACGCACACACACAGAGACACACGCGCATGCACACACACACACAGGGCATGTCTCCGCTCCTCTTCCCAACGTACCATCAGTCCATCTCACTATTGATCCATGGAAAAACGCTGAGCAATCTCCAGACTGAAAGAAGCATTTGTGCATAGTCTAGCACACTTATGAATGCTGGTGTTTATGAGCAAGTGTATGGCCTATTCTTTTCCCATTGTATTCACTTATAATCAGAGGTGGGTAGTACTTTTACTCAGACACATTTACTTGAGTAGCTTTTTAATAAAGTTGTACTTCTCAGAGTAGTTTTTAAACACTGTACTTTTACTCCTACTACTTAATATTGTGTTAGCAAAAGGTGCACTGAGTAACTACTGGTCCATCTCCAGCTTGTCTGTGGAGATGTTATTGCTTCGTCTAGAATGTTCCACAGTGTGGTATTAACTTATTTATTTCCACCAAAGTAAGTTACAGATCACAGATCATTCTGGGCAAACCATTAACAGCTCCATGGACACAGGCAGGTACCATACCCTCTGTCAAAAAAGCTGAGAGGGATCTGGCTGCAGACCTCCACCCAGAGGACCTTTTAGAGGTCCCTAAAAGTAAACAAATGTTGTTTTCAACATAACATTACAAAAGGTGATGTAGTTTTACACTAAAGACAGCCCAATCCCTTTTCCTAATCTTAACCAGATACAGGGCCTACAGCAACACATTCACAGACAAACTTCACCTAATATGCCTATGCTATTTACGCCCTTGTGTATGTAGCCTAGGTTGACAGTTAAATATCTGATTTTGTTTGTGACAACATGTTTTAAACTGCTAATTAACATACACAGGCAGAGTAGAGCAGAGACAACACAAGGCCAATTAATTTCAAACTACAAATGAAGTCTTTGAATGATTAAATGTATTTGAATTTTGTTAACTCATGAAATGATGGTGGGACATGTTGGTGGAGGTGCATCCTGGTAGAGGTGTGCAGGGTAGGGTCCTCTGAGTGGAGGTGTGTGGAGTAAGATCCTCTGGGTGGAGGGGTAGGGTCCTCTGGGTGGAGGTGTGTGGGGTAGGGTCCTCTTGGTGGAGGGGTAGGGTCCTCTGGGTGGGGGTGTGTGTGGCAGGATCCTCTGGGTGGGGGTGTGTGTGGCAGGATCCTCTGGATGGAGGGGTAGGATCCTCTGGGTGGAGGTGTGTGGGGTAGGGTCCTCTGGGTAGAGGGGTAGGGTCCTGTAGGTGGAGGACTGAAGCCACACTCTTGGAAAAGTTACATTGTGCACCTTTAACTTCAGATTATAAACAATGCTCCGTCTTAACAGTTAATAATTGCTCTTAATTAAGTGTAGTTTCTCTAATTACTTTTTGTCTTACTTAACTGACTCATTTATTGGATCACTACTTTGTACTTCATTTGGTTATTTATTTTTGAAGTAACTTTTACATTTTGGCTACTCTACCCACATCTGTTAATAACAATGACAATACAGAAATCCCCCGCAGCTTGACTGACACTTTATTCATAGTGACACACTGAACATTGCCTCACAAACTGCTTCTACTGCAGCCAAATGCCACTGCTGCCAATCAGTTTAGAGGGCTTCAAAAAATCACACGCACTATCTAACATCTTCTGTCTGGCTATAATGCATTTGAGGCACTAGCCAAGACCGCTACCAAGGGCTGCAAAGGGCATCGGGAAGGCTGATGTCATCTGCTAAAAAGACTGGAGAGTTAACCTTTAATCTTAGCTGGCTCAAGTCCAAGTCTGCGTGTAGCCACTTACTTCTGTAGATTAAGTGTGGCCATTTGAAATTACACTGATATAATGTAAGGATATAACCGATAGGATACACTTGATACTCCAATCCATTATGGTATTCAGTCAAAGCTATTTTCAGCTGCTTTTTTACATTGTTGCCAAGGTGACCTCAGATTAAAAAATACCGAAAATTCCCAAATACAAACAAAATTGTATCTAAAACATGGTCTGCTAGGAAAAAAATAATTGAAAATATAATAAATGGTAAATGGTCACATTTTTATATAGCGCTTTTCCTTCAAGGCACTCAAAGCACTTTACATCAAGGAACCACTCACCCGTTCACACACACATTCATACACCAGTGTACACAGACACCGGGGGCGCAGGGGGTTAAGTGTCTCGCCCAAGGACACCACGACAGCATTCATCTGTGGGAGCTGGAATCGCACCGCCAAACTGTGGGTCAGTATCAGTGATGTTTATGTTGAGATTTGACCCACCAACCTTCGGATAATGAACAATCTACCAACTGAGTTACTGTCGCCCCAGTAATAAAACATATCACTGGCAATAAGGCACTACTGCTTTTAAAGGTTCGTGTAACTTTTCTTGAGGAAGGTCCTCCATCCACCTGTCTCCATGGAGATGTTATTGCTTTGCCTCAAATGTTCCACAGTATGGCATTAAACTTGGAGAAAAGCGACGCCACGAGGCTAACTAACAGGTCTGAAGAGAGGCTTACAGAAACAATGCATGTTTTTTAAGGTAAAAACTGCAATAAAAAATGCAAGAGATACGTTTAATGTCACACTGTGGAACATTTAAAGCAAAGCAATACCATCTCAGACAAGCAGATGGTACACACCTCACCAGAAAAGTTACATAGTGTACCTTTAAGTTAAGAGATCATCCAAAGTTGCACAGTGCTTTGCCTTTTGTGTACACACCAAATTCCTGCACGTCTGTGTTGATGCAAAAATAGGGTGTCCAAACGTCCCTATTTACCCGGGACAGTGAGCTCTCTGTCCCCTCTCCCAGCAGATTTATCCAAAACCGTTGATTTGTCCCAGTTTTATACAAGAAATGCCCCATGTGTCCCTATTTTAGACCAATTTGATCCCCGCCAACAGTAAAGAGGGGAATATATTGTCATTTATTTAGCTAAAGTACAGAACACCTTACCTTAAAATGAGCATAAGGCAAAAAAAATGTACCAACCAACCATCTTTTGAAAATCTGATCACCCTATACAAAATTATAAACCTAAAAGAAAGGAAGATTTCAGTCCTTATCCTCACCTGTTTACAAGCTTTAGAAAAACTGGGGCATACCTACAGGCCTACTGACCTCTTGGAGCGAATAGAAGGTGAACCTGTCCATCTTCATCCAGGACTGAGGCGGATGACTGAGGCTTCAAACAACAATGAACCAACTGCTCATGATGTCGACGCCTTGACAGTGATGCTAATGAAGCCTGATGCTCATACTTCAAAAACACATCGCAAGACAGAATAAACGTTACATAAAGGCCTCAAATACAACACAGACCACAATAAAAGAAATAATTCCTGGTTTAAAGCAAGGGTAGACTAGTGTTTGGGTGTATTCAGTAGATTAGCCTACTTCTGAGGGCCGTGTAAAGTCAGTCACCTAGCATTAACAGGAGGCTGTGTCCTCAGGGTGCTCACCGGGTGGACAGCGAGAATGCATTAGCAGCAGTCAAGCTTACAAAATTCATAAAGTGCTCCATCTGACAGCCCACCCAGGAATCCCACAAATTCAGTTCAGATCCAGGCAAAAACACAAAAATCACACCCAGAAATCAAAACAGAAAAGACTTGGATAAGAGGTTGTGTTCAGAAGTGCATCCAGAATAAAATCCAAGCCAAATCAAAACATGAATCACAGCTGCAACATTTTGAGGACTTTTTCTCCATTCAAAAGACATAGCTCATAGGCTAATTAGTTTTGAATTGTTAATCACTATGGCAACAGTCGTAATTCTTCATCATTCCGAAACCCATGGATATAGAACTGAAATTGTGGTCAGTTGTTATGATACCCATAAGAACCAGCAAATGTAGCAATTTGCACTAACCGATATTTCTTCTTTACCCAAATACGCAAGGGAAATACACCATTATGAAGTATTTTTGGGGGACCTCAGACGTCACATGTCTCAGCAGCGGTTCCTCCGGTGTGATGAGTCAGGACGCGCCCATGACACCTTCCCCAGTCTCCTATACTATACCTGACAGCCTGACAACACTACATCACTGCGCGAGACGCTATTACCAACCCATAACGCGTTCTAATGGTGACATAGTGAAACTCTCCATCACCAGACACGAGGGCGAGCGTTTGGTCCGGATCAAAACTGTTTACAGAATCGAAAGCTTAAAATCTCATCATTAGAAGAATACATCTGCATGTGCAGCTCAGACAGTGCTGCAGATCGAGGCCACACGGGATGTTAATTTAAGACTAAATGAAATGAAAATGCAATACTTTGAAATGGGAATGTTGAAACGCGCAGGGCATCATCAATAGGTAACATCTGCTCAGTCAGTGCATCGTGTTTTGGAAGATGGTGAGCAGAGGATCGTGTAACAGCATGACTCAATAAATCATATTCTACGTGCACGTTTCCTGTTTCAAATCATTTCCAAATTATTTTTTCTAACATGCAAAGTCTTATTTTGGCAATGCAGAAGGTTGCACAAGACCCGTTTTATCCGCGCATCCCACTCCTCGCCGCTGTAAACAACCTCAGATCCCCAGCTGTCAGAACGCGCTGGCCGGGTCCCTGCTTCCCGCACCTCCACTTCATCATTACATTCATTCATTTGTTCAAACCAAGCCGTGTTCTTACCTCGTGATGTCCCTCCGTGTGCCCTTCGCGTCGCTCGTGTTGGACCTGCTCAGCTCCTCATCACCGGGCGCGCGCTCAGCAGCAGCGGGGAAGGGACTGGCGGAGCACCGTGTCGTCCCCGTGGTCTGGAGGAAGCCTTATTATGACAGTCAACTGTGGGGGCGCTAGACCGGACCTGCGCTCTTTCCTCCCCTCTTTTTCCAATTCATTCAGGACTGTCTGAAAGGGTGGCCTGCCAACGTGTTATCAAGCTCCCTCCAGAGACGCGATGTAACAGGATGACCTAGCACAATTTGAAGCGGTCTAGATACGGCCACTGTCTCAAGACTGGTTTAAACTCTGGATTTAAAGATTCACTCACCGTATAATGTCCCATTATGGTGAAAATATGCTTTCGCTAGTCAGTTCAGCCAAAACTATTTTCATTTTCATCTGCTTTACTTTTATCATTCAGAACCTTTAATTGCATAAAGCTGGTCACGTGCTTGAGGAGTGGTCTATTTGTCAGTGGGAGTGAAAGCAGTTAAGGATTTCTCTGCTGTTTGGTCATGCTGTCAATAATTGTGGATAATCGTTTAATAATCGCAAAAACACTAATATTTTATATCGTGACATCGCTAGCTCTCACTTTTGTCTCTTT
>KN486037.1:108742-130418 GCA_000787095.1 Periophthalmodon schlosseri
AATCAATTATTAAACAAAACTGCACTGCGACAAAAGACTCATTCAGTCTTGATTTTAACTTCTGATTAGCGCCGGAATTGCCCAAATTATTTCATTTGTAAATTTTGAATACCAAATTTTTATGAGAAAAATGGACAAATGCCCTCTAAAATTGTGCTGCCCTTAAACACACACTCACGCAAAGCCAAGGAATATACTGTAATGTGTGTTAGCATGGTAGTTATGCAGAAATCATGTTATTAGATAGAAGTACTATGTTGTTTATATTCTTGATAGTACTGATTGAAAGTGACGCCTACTTCTACCCATGCTTTCACTACAGTGCATGCCTCTCTTACAACAAAAAACAACAACAACAACAACAACCACAACAACAACAACAACATTGTTACAGCCAACTCGTCAACATGGTCTACAGCCAACATCGTACGCGGTTTGTTCCGAGCCGAGCCTCACCTGGCACGGAGACCAAGAGCTCCTGGGAGTGTTGAGGGGGCAGGTCTGGCACGCTGCTGGCCACCAAACGCACCCAGTAGGAGACCCCCGCTTTTAAGCCCCTCACCACAAAGTTCTGAGAGCCATTCACCAGCTCTCTGCGCCACTCCTCACCTTGGGCTGCAGAGGGGCGTAGTCATAGAGAGAAGTGCAGTGAGGGACTATTTTAGGTTTATGGGTCAGCGATCATCATGTTGTTCACATTGTTCAGTTTTAAAGTGAATATGACAGGTTAGACTACTTTTTCACTAAAACATAATAACATAATACTGCTAATACTAATACTTTTTATTTTTATTTTTTTTATTTTGGTGAAGTTTTGTAATTTTACTTCCTGGTTGGACACAGGTAATTCTTTTTATTTTGTGAAGTTTTGTAATTTTACTTCCTGGTTGGACACAGGTAATTCCATAACTGTAACCTTGCTACCATAATGTTAACAAGGGCCAAAAGTTGTCCAAATTGCACAGTAGTTATGACTAGACTAATAACAATTTATTACAGCACTTTATTTTATTAAATGATGGCTGAAGCGGTCAGAAAGATGTCTTCCTTTCTTTTTGGATGAAATTTTTGGTGTTAACAACATAGGTAGAGGTAGGTACTCACTATTCGAACTCAGCACTATTTTCCTTTATTTTTGTATGTTTTCTTCTCAACTTTTCTTCACTTAATTAGAAAAACATGAAAACCTGTCACACACACTTTAAGTTTGGTAGGCTCCAGGGACATCAAATTCAAATATTTAAGTAGAACTGAACATAAAATAGCTAAATATTACAATGGTTTTAATGTAATTTATTAACATGTGAGTGAATATCTAATAATAGATGGTGTCTAATCTATGTGAGGTAAAGGGAGATAAAAGGGACTCACTAATGATACTGTTAGATGAGCATGTGCTCTAATTCACAGCAGCTTTTGATTTCCTAAATGAATTCATTAAACAGTAGGTGGGAGAGAGCCATACTACCACAACACAATATTTTTCATCTCCTCTGCAGGTGGATAAAAACAAGGAAGAGCACTTCAGTCAAAATTAATTGGCATAACGGGAATGTTTGTGCTACTCTGCGCGATGCTTATCTACACAAGTTTGACTTCGAGAGAGACTGCCCTGGGAAATTCAGATGCATCTCTCATCAATAGCAGAACTCTAATTAGCAATGCAATCACAGCCTCTCTGGTTTATCACATCTGGGTCCATGTTGGCAAGAACCAGCAAGACCGTGACTGCCAATATTTCTATTCACCTGCACAGGCCAATTATGGAGTAGGGCTCTTTTGTCACCTATGTGCAGCAGTCTGGAAGAAGTACAGGATGCTTACTGTCTTTCATTTTGTATTCTACATATAGGTCTTTCTCCGGGCCCGAGTACTCCCAACTGATCAGGACCCCATCGTCCACAACCGTCGAGCTAACATTTCCAAAATCCTCGCTCACAGGGGGCGCTATGCACAAGGGGAAAAAAAAGACAGCCAGAATGATCACTCTGCTGGTCAAACGAGAATATGGATATGATTGGTTGATTTTATGAATACACTACATGCATAAAAAGATGATCAGACATAACATTATTTCCACTTTCTAATGCATTTGAATGCACTGACCTTTGTTTCCACACAACCCGTCACCAGTTAATAATAATAATAATAATAATAATAATAATAATAATAATAATAATAATAATAATAATGTATGATTTATACTCTGCTTTTCAAGACAATCAAAGTGCTTTATATTGCATTATTCAGTCACTCCATACTTGGTGGTGGTAAGCTACTATTGTGGTCACAGCTACCCTGCTAGACCAACAGAAGCAGGGCTTCCCCTCTAAACACCAACACTCCCGCGCACACCACATTCATACTAGGCAACTTGTGTCTTGCCTAAGGACACAACAGTTTCCACCAGAGCCACTGCTGTTCCACTTAGGTACCTGGTATTTCAAGCAGTCCCCCATCTAAGCAGTAACCAGGTATGCCCTTGCTTAGCTTCCAAGATCTGACTAGATTGGGGTTTGAAAAGCAGATATGGCCACAAGAACATTTCATCACTATTCCTTAATGCCACCACTAGACCCTGGCCTATTGCAGCCCATGAATGAACACTCCACAAGTTGCCATTACAATTTTGCACATGTCAATTTCCCCAGCTTGTATCTGCTCAACTTAAAAAATATTCACTTGCAAGATCCAATTTAAACTGCTTGAATACTTCACCTGTCAGTGATCTTAACATTATGCCTGATCAGTATGTCTAGATAACTACCAAACCCAGCATAATCAGTACCCTGGTGGGTTGGTTGGCGTGGATACGGTTGTGCATTGGGATGAGAGGTTTGGGTGCTCCCTGTAAACAACATGAAAATGGGTAAAGACCACGGCACACACAAGACGCACAAAGTCAATTTACACAGTGCAACACAGTTCATTGGCATGCCATGCAGATCCTCTCTGAGTCGCAGATCAGCAGCCACCATGACAAAAATATAAATATATATTAACAAATGCAAAACGGATCACAACCACCAAAGGCAAAAGAAACGCAGCTGAGCACTGAGAAGTCGTCTAGTTTTATCAGCAAACATTAAAGAGGCACATGTCACACAGCATCTTTATCTATGGGGCTTTGAACTTTCCAAGGCTCTGAACTCAGCAGAAGGCTACTCAATATGTCAGAGGCGACAGGGAAATTGTTTCAAAATGAATAATGTACACACAGAGTTATGGACCGTTTATGGAGTGCTGACAAACATGCAGCGTTGTAAAAAGACTGGTACCTGTCCCCAAATGTAAGTCAAGCTGAGATAGTAAAGCTTGTGGAAGGAGATTGATAGAAAGATAAAGAGTGAGGTCATATTTTAGACAGAATCAATACAGGACAGCACACACTTTAGTGGATCAGTGCAAAAGGATCACACTCATGGTATAAATGTTTACTTTTAGGAATACAATTGTCAACACTGTGGAAAGGTTTACAACAGTACAGACTATATATAAGGAGAGGTGTGTCTATAAAACTTTTTTTTTTTTTTAAATACAAGCAATCTATTAGAAGTACTGAGAGAGCACAGACACTTGTCAATGTACTTGTTTTGTTATGACAAAGAAAGTTCCCTGATCTGTAGGTTTTCTTGACACCACAAAAACCTTTTGCGCAGCACTGACAACAATAAGGAATCAATTAGCTGTGACATATAGCATAACAAAAGTAGCTTGTAAATTTAATTAAAGATTCAAATATAAGATATTCACAAAATCTTCCACTTTTGCCATCTTACCTTCATCCATGATGGTGACTGCTTCCTGAGAGATGGCAGGGCCTGCTCCCACCTTTGTTTTTGCGTTCAAATAAAACTTGTAGCGCGTGCTGTACTTGAGGTTGCGCAAAGTGACGGAGGTCTCATTGGCAGGTAAGGCCAGCTCCTCCAGCGGGCCCAGCTGGGTGTTATTGACTATGGTGATAGTAGGATGGGCGAAATGGAGGAAGACAGGTATGAACGGGATGGGGGCAAGTGGGGGGTGGAGTTGGGAGGTTATAAGGTCAGATAAATAAAAGGTTTAAAGATTTTGAATAGAGTTTAGATGTTTTTAAATGGAAAAGTTAAAGTAAATGATACAGGTGTGGATGAGAATGGAAAAAGTGACAACATTGGTTTGTTAAAGTGTGTTCAAAATTAGAATATGCTTGATAAATGCTATTAAATGACAGGATTAATTTGAACTTTATTAGAACTAAATGGTATACTAGACACTAATAAGGAGAGTGCATGTGTGATTTCATGTCCTATATAACGTAACTGCAATAACAATCGTACTGCTCAAAAGCCTTACCAGGTTGATACTTGAGAGTGTAGCCTGTGATGTGCCCATTGCGGCCGTGAGGAGGACTCCACTCAAGGGTCAGAGAGTCTACGTTAGAATCGGTGACGAAAAGAGAAGAGGGTGCATCAGGAACTAGAAAAAAAGAAAAACAACAACAACTATTAATTAATTGCTATACATTATTTATTTATTTAAAAAGAAATCAGCAAAATTATATTTATTTACTTTTTACATGTATGTATGCTTAGTGTACGGAAATAATTGAGTACAGATGCACAAACTACACTCTCTTTTTAAATTAAATACCAAAATAATGAAAATTTTATTTTTAAGCACCACTGTAACTAATTGCCCATACCCCTTAAGTCATTTCCAGCTATTTGTACTTAACTTATTTCTGTATGTACCTTAAGTTTTTAACAATCTTGTGCAAACAAACAACTATAACCAAAACAAAAAGTGCCATGCTAGTACCTCCTTCAGGGGTCTCAAACTGCTGGACGACGCTGGGTGGACCCTCCCCTTTGCCATTGAACACGCGGATGTGGAGGGCATACAGGCTGAAGGGGTGCAGACCTGGCAGTTTACCGTGAGTGTGGTTCCCGCTGAACGTCAGGACCTGCTTCTCCGTGTGGTGGTGGCTGTGTTTGTGGAGACTCTGCTCTCTCCAGTAGTACACCTGTAACAGATATTCATGGATTTTAGTTTACTGTTATAAGCGACATCTTGCAGACTTTTCACAATTCAAAAGATAGATTTTGTTTTAAATTGTTAATTGCTATGACAACAGTCCTAATTTTTCTTCATTCTGAAACTCATGGATAGTCTGTTGTTGAGTACTGAGACTTTAACGCTAAGAGTAAAGCTGAGTGATGGGTAATATACTTGATACTTTATATTATATGCTCTCACATCATACTTAACACCAACTTTATCTAACTGTTAATGTTAGATAAAGTTTATCTAACTACTCAAAATACTATAAAACCTCAGCATTAGATCAACAAATTTAAAGTTGCACTATGTAGCTTTCCATTATGTTAAAATGACACCTCACCCTGTAGCCCTTGAGATGTCCACGCAGTAGTCTTGCAGGCACCGCATCCCAGTGCACTGCAGCCTGAGTGCTGCTGATCACCTGGACTTGAACATTGTCTGGAGCAGCTAATGGCACTGAGAAAAAAACAGAAGAATACAAGTTATGCAAACCAAAAAAATGCCTGCCGGGTTACTGTTCGCAAAGGTCTCGGGAGTCAGTACTACTCACAGTCTTCTCCTGAGTATCCGTGGGCGATGGCAGGCTCGGGTCCTGCACCATGGTCATTCACGGCCTGGACTTTCAGCTCATACGGAGCGAATGTAGGCGTCCCAGAGACCACAAACTTGGAGGTGTTCCGCACAGTTACTGCCATCCAGTCACTGTCCACTCCCTTCTGCCTCCACATGACCCTATAGTGCAGCCCGGGACCATTCGCCTGGGTGGGTGTGAGCGGCTGCAGAGGGTAAAGGCTAAAGCTCATTCCAACGTCTCTCAGCATTTCATATTCATAAATAATTTTCTTTCAAGACTGGATATAGTGAATTGTCTTCCTCTAGCATCTGGCAATAGGGATTTTGCATACGTTTAGAGCAGTGGCTCTTTTTCTCTTTACTTTTTACTCCAAGTACCACCTAAAATAATATCTGGCTTTTCCAAGTACCACCAGATCTACACCTAGATAGAGCATTTGATGTTTTGTCTTTACCTTCCATGATATCACCAGATTGTCATGTTCAGTGCCTTGTCCGTGTATGTCAATGGGATTTTCATCTGGAGCTGAAGAAAGATAAAATACAAAAAATAAATAAAACAAAATCAATCTGACACCTGTGTATAAATGAATAGGATATATAGAAGTCCTAGTGTACCTGCAGAATCGGTCTTGTACATGCGTGAGGGGAGGCTGGGCCGGCTCAGTCCCACTCCATTCAGGGCCAAGACTCTGAAGGCGTAATGCGCATGCGGAGAGAGTTTCAGGTGAGCTGTGGTCTTCATCCCAGAGACCTCGGTCAGATTGTGCCAGGAGCCTTTGTGGTGCAGGGAGTCCTCATACTGGATAATGAACTCTGGATACAATGTGGTGATATTAATATTAATCTCTAGGAGCAGATTCAGTTCACTGCAGGCTTACAGTGGAGTACACTGAACAGACAACATCACAAAAATATGTTTTGCACAAAATACTCTCAAACATCTCCCCTCAGGCGGTGCTTAGAGGCTTTATAACAAAACTGCATGACATGAAATGAAATGAGAATATTATAGCACATTTTTTAGCAGTTGAAAAGGTCATAGTGTATACAGTATTCAAATGACTCAGCACCATGTAAAACTATCTGTGGATTGACACCAATATACTGTGTTTAGTTTAGTACGTACTCTCAATAGGACTGTTGTGTTCGTCCCCAGGTGTCCATGTGAGATGGACACTCCTTTTTTTTGGCTCGGTTAGCTCAAGGTCGGTAGGAGGGTCAGGGTGCTCTGAAAGAGACAGTACAGCACAATGAGATGACATTTACTCTCGGAATAGTTACACAACTAAAGAGGACATGCAAGGAAATGATAATGAAATGACTAATAATATTTAATCACTTAATTCTAAACTTGACCTTCAAAGTATGCATACATTTGAGGGACCAGAGGTGGGAGAAACCGTATTATCTTGAAAGTTGGACCTTTCCTGAATAATTTTAGAACGGTCTATACAAGACCTATTATAAGACCACATGGTGTTGTTAAATAGAGAAACACGATTTTGATACAAAGAAAAAAGCTCAGTGTTCAATACACAGTTTGGAATTTTAGTATTGTCACAACACCATCTGTAAAAACTAGTACTCATTAAAACTACCACAGATTATTAACTAGTTCTAAAGTAACTTCATAAATATCCAACCTAAGACTAGATGGACAGATTTATTTCTCTTTAAATAATCCTTTGGAAAATAGACTCAAACATACAATGTTAATTACAAACAAATACAGTTGTTGCAAGAAAAATTCACTTGCTCTTGCATACATGCAGGGATTGTATTATGTGTGTACAATTAAGGATGCTCCAGTTGAGCATGTTCCATAATCACTCAGCATGAAAGAGACTCACTGGAGAGGATGAACTGAAGCTTACATACTGAAACTGATAATGATGATAATGTGAAAGACATGCTTTGAATGAAAACAGTGCAAAACAAATGTTAAGCAGAGAAATTAATTTATAATTTATCTTTGCAATCACTTACACATCACAAACAGATGAAATGCATTCAGACAACTTGGGCGTAACATAGATAGACACTTGTTTGTCAAACAGAAAGCATCCTTGGATACAGCATGCGGCACATACTGCAATACATCACAACAGCCAAAATGTGCTCAAGTTTACGCAGGTTTACCATAGACAACAGGTGGAGTGGGCGTGGCCTCTGTCAGATAGATGCGCAAGTACAAAAGTTATAGTCAGTTAGTCCTAAATGCTTTGGATATTCTGTGATTTCATGAGTTATAAAATACTCATGCTGATTACAGAATTACTAAACACTTTTCTGCCCCTTACAAAGCTATGTTCAATAAATTCAGAGATCAATGAGGAAGACCAAAGATAGATAGTTAAACCATCTGAGTGCTTTATGAGAAAAGAAAACTTGATGACATACCGACAACCGTGAGCGCTGTCCTGGCCGAGTCGTGGTCCAGACTGGTGTTCATGATGCAGGTGTAGACTCCAGCGTCGTCGTAGTTTACATCATTGATGGTCAGGCTGTCTGAATCCACAACAAGTCTGAAAGAAAAGCAAAGCTAAACTTTAGCACAATGTTGCTTCTAAGTACCATTGGTATTATTATTCATCTGTTAATTTATATTTTCTGGCATGAAGGCTTTATTGGACAGGACAAATGGGAGAAAACGAGAAATGTAGAGGGGTAGAGACATTCAGCAAACTATCATGTCCAAAAGACCAAGGTGGACACTTCAACAAATTCAATGCCTTAAACTACCATCACCCAATCTAAACTAAGGCTGGAGTGTTGATTAAAATAATGTAAACTGAATGAGAGATGTCTGACCTGTCATCATCAGGGAGCTCGTCATCGTCTTTGAGCCACGTCATGGTTGGGATGAGGGTTGGGTCGTGTTTGACTTTACACTCAAACATAGCCGCTTTGCCCCTCTGCACCACTCTGTATTCAGGCTGTTTGAGGATTCGTGTGGGTTCTGAAGAGAAAAACAGACTCAAGGTATTATGATTACAAAGTACTGTAAATATATATATATATAGAAAATAAAATATGTATCAGTGCAACTGAATTTGAATTTTACATTATAATTTACATTTACCATTACCTTTAACCTCCAGGTATACGTGATTTTCCGAGATCCCAAGCATGTTAGCAGCCACACAGGTGTATTTGCCGCTATGTCTTGTCTGAACTCCGTGTATCTCCAAAGTACCATTATCATGTACATTATAAGGGTCTGAATTGAGGGTGCTGGCCCGAGTGTCTTTGAACCTGAAACAACAAACACTTCTGAATAATCCCGACTTTACCAACATCATTTATTAAACATACTGCAGTAAATTAACTCACCATGTAATTTCAGGGATGGGCGATCCAAAGGAACTGCATTCTAACAGGGCCTGATGGTTTTTGATGACTTGGTAGACTTTGTGGGCTGGCGTCAGCACTCTGGGCGGCTCCGCTGTAGTGGACCAACATCAATTATTTCAATGTTATTACTATTGTTCAATCAATGTAAATGGGAAAGTACGCTTTAAAGCAAATAGAGCTAGCTAAAAATACTTACAGAGCACATTGACGAAGGCGTTGGACAGGAGGTAGCCATATTCATTTGAAACATTGCACTGATACACAGCTTTTGAGCCAGTCTGGACATTGGTGAAAATTATCGTGTCATCGTCCACCTTTCTGCTCAAGTCATTCGGTGAATCTGTTGAAGCGATATTACCATTAATCAATTATATTCAACTAACACTGCGTCATGAAATCTATACACCATGCTGAACCTGATCGTTTCTATCAGTGATTACACCCTAGAACTCTTTACATCTCGAGCAAAAATATGCATTTTAACAATATTCCTTTTAGCCTATAGTCTGTTGTTATCTGAAACCCAGTAATTTGACAGCAATAATCTATACACAGCACTGCACTCACTCTCTATGGGGATGCCGTTCATAGCCCAGCTGATGGAGGGTTTGGGCGTGCCACTGGCCCGGCAGGTTAGAGCCCCGTTCTCCCCCGGGGCCAGGATGAGGTTCTTGGGAGCTCCACTGATCCAGTATGGAGCAGCTGAGGACAAGACGGAGCAGACAGGTGAACCATTACTAACTCTACAGACTGCCCTTTTGACATCTGTGCATGAATGAACTATGAGGAAATAAAAAATTAAAAGACAAGGGGACTTTTCTGCACTGATAATACAGCAATGCAATGATAAATGTAAGGATTCCTATTCGTTTTAAATTTATGTTACCAAGTAGAGTAGCGATATGTAAAATTCCTATCACAATTTTCTTGGACCCAGATCACAGTTTCTATTTCATTACAATTCATGTACTTGTATCTTTACATTGCCTTTAGGCGGTCTCTAAAGTCTTCTGCTCATCCTGAGAGATCACACTTCTCTGTGATTGGTTAGAACTGCTTGTCACTCACTCTTACTCTTAAAAAAGTAGCAGATTGTGAGAGAGATGAGATCACGATTCGGACACATATTGTCCAACCATGTTGTTTCAGAAAAGGCCAGATATGGGCACAGGTAAATAAAAAAAAAACTACCTATGAACTATACCATTTTGACCAATGAAGAAGAAGAATCATAGTACCAACGTCAATCAACCAAATAATAATGTGTTTTGGTCTTCACCATTGTAAGACATGAAGTTTGACTTTATTTTGTACACTTTCACACTAACAGTATGTAGCATTAAAACTGCTATCCTTGAGCCTCACCTTTGACCGTTACATGGATGGTATGGTGCACTGAGCCGAGCTGGTTCTTGGCCACACAGCGGTATTCCCCTGCGTCTGCTTCGGACACATTGACAATACGCAGCGTTTTCTGGTAGTGCAGGAAAGACGTGCGCTCAGCTGGCAGCTCTCCGCTCACTTTGGTCCAGGAGATTTCAGGGGTTGGCCTGCGTTCACAGTGAGAGTAGTATAGAGTCATTCATGTGATTAGGGCAGTGGAGCAGGTGGCCTCTTCAGTCATGGTGCGTTCTTGTACTCACAGGCCTTCAGCAATGCACTCCATCTCCAGCACCTGGCCCCTCAGCACCATCTTAGAGCTGGACTGCCCAGATGGGGTGAGGAAGGTTGGCCGTCGCTCATCCGCTGGCTCCTCTGCATTCGCACACAAAGATTCACCGTTATAGGCAATCTAAGCATCTCATTTTCACCCATCTCCCTTTTGTTTTATGAGGTGGAGAGATTTAATCAGGGCTGCAGGGCTCAGGCAGAAAGCCATTTCTTTTGAGACCACTATTGTCATATTTTACGGTAAGATGTAAATTTTTATAGTCCATGTGTTTTTATTCCTTTGGTATTAAGGATATTTGCTGCTAACTCATTCGCCCTGGGGGTGACAATAAAGATTAATATTAACAAAGGCTCATAAAATTTGAGTAATAAAGACGTGATGCATATTTTGTTTGTGGTGTTAAATACCAAAAATTACTAAATTCACTTTGGCCATATGGTTTTCTACTAGAGTTGCCAGATTAAGTTATTTGTCATCTCTACTTTAGCAAATACCACATTCTTACCATACCCCTTGGTAATTTCCAGTTCATGAAAAATATAATAACTTTTTAAATGCCTTGATAAAAAAGGCATTATAAAAACAGAAATGCAGAACATAAAGTAAAGTATAAGATGAACAGATACAAGACGAAAGAAGACGTGAAACCTCAAAGCATAAGGCAAAAATGAATTAAAGAAATGTACCGAAGTAGGATAATGATTTTGTAATGGAGGTGCTTGACAAATACAATAGCATAAAGACATGCTTTTCACCAAATTAGTTCCAGACTTTAGTGACTTAACAAGGAAGAAAATTAATTAAGAGTTAATAATCCTTGATGGCTAGTTTTTTTTGGGTTTTTTTTGTTTGTTTTTTAAATTGTTGGCAGTGTTGGGATACAGTGGTTAGTAAGGAAAGGTCAACAGTCACAGTGTAGGGGTAACCACCAGAGGGAGCCACATCTCACCACAATATGCCCCAATACCACCATGGAAACCGTGGATAGCTGGTTGAAAGAGGTTAGTGGGTGAGAGCTGCCATCTGGAGCTCAAGGTTCAGGGGGTTAACACTAGGGGGCGCCAAAACTCACCACTAAATAAATCAGTGTCATTGTAAAAAGCGGCCACTGTGTCATTGATTGCATCCACTGTAACATAACAGAAAAGCAAAACACACCACACATTTAAAACAGCAAACAAAACACAACTTAAAACAATAATTTTAAAAAGATGTTGTGAATTAAATTATAGATGAAAGAATGCCAGATGGATTTGAATGAGAGCCTTCTTTGTTGATGGAGAGGACAGAACATTTTACAGAGCCATAAAACGAACGCCTTCCATAGTAGCTAACACACAGAACCCTGACAATATGTCTTTTCAGTGGAGCCGCGACCGCTGGCGTCTCTGCGGATGGACGAGGAGATAGGAAATACTGTTCTCCTCCTACGCAGCCACACCAACACATGTCGCACTGTGCAAAAGTTTGGCTGAGGTGAGAAACATGCTGATAAGCAAGACTGCTGCTATGAATACTGAATTGTACTTCCTATTTTTGTGATGGAGTTGGGAATTGCGGTGTTGTTATGAAGTAATACACTAGTAGTAATGGGCAAAATCTATGTATGTAAGCATTCATTTTCAGGCTATCAATTGTATCAATATGTGTACATAAATTTGAACAAATGTTAAAGTAGCAGTTCACTTTAACATTTGTTCAAATTTATGTACACATATTATTTGTGATTATACAGTCAGAAGTTGCGTGGATAAGATGGAGGGTTAGTCCTGAAGCAAATACAGATCATTGTATTTATATACCCTTGTGAAATTAAGCATATGGAAACTGTGTTTCAGTGAAATAAGTATTTACCACTGAATTTGAAGAACATCATCTTAATCCAAGTTTGGACACAATTTAGTGAAATATATTTTTTACTTTGACCATCTCCTGCAGCGAAATTATCTACTACAGAACTTTTGCACAGTGCTGTTCAATTAGAAACGCGACACACAAAACAAGCTATGAATAATCTTTCTCATATCATAGGACTTACGGTTGAGGACTTTGACAGTGATGGGCTGTTTCTGCTGGATGGTCTGGGTGTGGGGGAAGCGGGCGTAGCAGATGTAGTCGTTCCTGGAGTCGGCGCGTAACACGTTGGAGAAGTACAGGTCTCCGTTCAGAGACTGAGAAACCCTCTGGCTCTGGGGCAGCCGCTGGAAGTCTACAACACACACCAGGAGTATTGAGAAGACTATAACGGCTGGCTACAAACAAACTACCCAACTTATCTGAGTAAATAATAAGAATAAGATGGTACAAGTACTTTTTTTTTTTTTTTAAGATAAAACAATTGTGTAAACTAATTTCTTAAAAGTCACAAAAATTTCATCATTCTTATACACGTGATCCTTCTAAAGCTAAAATCCTCTAACCCAATTCTTGGGATTAGGAATGTGACCCCATTGTCTCAGAAGCTGAGAAATGACTACCTGACCAGAATATCTTTAACAAGACATATAAAAAGTCTTACTGTTGTCCATCCAGAAAATAATGGGTGGAGGTAAACCAGCAGGGGGTCGACATGGCAACACCAAAGGCACGCCTTCTTGAACCACGATTGGCTTGATTTTCTCCTTTGACCACAAGGGCGATCCTGTAGTGATATGAAAATACATGTGATTTGTGTCTGATTATAATAATTTGACATAATATATGGGTCACTAATGGATAGCTACAGAAAGGACAGAAACAATAAGGCAAAGTGAGACGAATTGTGATTGGCCAAACAAGATCAAATACGGTCTTTTTAAGTCACACACTTGAAAGATCGCTATTGCCCCATACACTGCAAGAGATGTCTACCTTTTTTTTCTTACCTATATACACAAGTTCAAATTACTCGACTTAAAAATGATCATTTCATCATTTAATTTTCTAACTTCAAAAGCAACCATTTATGAAGCCTTGTGAGGAGACTGTTGTTATGAGCTGTTTTGAGCTCTTCAAAAATAAATTTAATTGCATTGAAATAGCTTGAGAATGTTTGTCTATTCCACTGACAGTTATTTGAATATTTTTTGTTGTTTCAATAAATGCAATGAGACTTAGCATACTGGCAGATTTTGTTTTTAGCTTTAAGAAGTTGAAGAATAATTTTAACAGTGTACAGTGACAGAACTTCAATTCTATTTATTTTTGTAAAACCCAAAATCACAACAGCAGTTGCCTCTTAGGGCTTAACAGGATCATTGATTTAACCAACAGAAAGTTAGAAAATCCAACAGTGAAACAGACAAGCAGATGACACGCATCCATTTACAGATAAAATTCAAGATTTTGCCATAGCAGCAAGACATTCATGGGTGTACTTACTGGATTGCCGTACTACTATGTTGTGAGATACAGCGGTCCCGTGGTCGTTGCGTGCTGTACATTGGTAGGTGCCCTCGTAATGTTCTGCCTTCTCATGACTGATGTCCACCACCAGTGTCCCAGAGCGTGGCCTCATGTTCACGTTTGGGAACTGGTCAATGTCAAAGTGGGTCCCGTCTCTCGTCCAGGAGAAGCTAATGGAGATTTGATAAGACAATGCATTCATCAAACAAAAATTATACTGAAATGAACAGTGTAAATTCTTCATTGTGACACCTGTAACTATGGTGGGTGTGTTAAACACTTCTTACCAACATTTGTGAGACAGTGGAGAAAAATCAAAGGCTTTTCTAAGTGGTTAAAGCAAACAGCAGTGGTGCTGAAGTAGTGTCTAAAATTTAAATTTTCATATCAAGGAAAAGGCTTGACATTCTATGCCAATTTTAATACCACAGCTGACAGTTTAGACAATGGAATGCAATTTTCAAAACAAAATAATGGTTGTTAGTTTAATTTTATCATGTGGTCTTATACCAATTCTGATATAGATCAAACTGAGATAGTTCTAAAACTATTCAAAAAAGGTCAAAGTTTGTCCTATTTATGTTTTTATTTTCAGTACTGATACTCGCTCAAATGAGTATCTAGTTTCGATATCAGTTTTAGTTTTGGATTAGTATCTCAGTATCAGTTTATTGACACGTGAAATTGTCATAGACTTTAATACTGAAAGATGCCAGAACACTGTTGTGTGTGGGTAAGGCTATTTGGTGGAAAGTCATTTTACAATGTATTGGCAAAGACAGGCTATATCCCACTGCATATATAGGACTGCCAATGCTGTTGTTCCCACTGTGACATAACTATAAATAAAGTGCATGTATAGGCCTGTACCTGGGATGCGGTTTTCCTTTGGCCTCACAGTGGATTATAATGTTCTCTCGCGGGTCGATGATGTAATCCTTGGGGGACTGGTGAGTTATGGTCGGTGGCTGCGACACTGAGGGCAATCAAAAACAGGGAGGGATTCAATCACAAGCTTAATGCATAACTAAGGTCTTTCCGTATGGCGTATTGACCACACAAACAGCGGTCATGGCTAATAGCATGCAAACTCAGGACTGTGCATCACAGTGGACAGCAGCAGCCACAACAAACAGCTCTCTGAACATGTGGCAGGTACATCGGACTTCACTGTAACGACCCACAGCCTAGAACGGATCCCTTTCTGAGCAGCGAAGATAACTAATGGACCTTGACAAAACAAATTATATCAGGACTCCATGCTGTTTATATTATTGCTGTATGGAAAACAGCCTCACACAGCACGAATGAAGCATTCAAACAAAACCAAGCAAATAAACAAATTACACAGCATGCCGGGGCGACCACTGCAAAATCACACACACTTAAAACAAAAGGCTTGAAAATACACACAGAGAGCTAAAACTATCTCTTAGCTTCACAGCAATTTTCCACTTACATCCTTGAAGAACTTTAGTGTTTGTCCCAAGAAAGAGCAAAATAGTGACAGAAAACCAGACATTACCGTGAAAATGATGTAATACAGAAGTATTTTTAGAAATGCTACTTCTACTATATCATAGAAAAGCATGCAATTATTGTGAAACAGTTGCAAAGACAATATGTGAAACCTGATTAACAGCAAGTCACAGTATCAATATAGAAGAACAAGATGTGCAAAAACTTGGATGTGTTTTAATTATTTAAAGACGCATTATGTAACTTTTTGGAGGAGGGTCCAAAACCCGCTTGTCTCCATGGAGATGTTGATTCTTTACCTGCAATGTTCCACAGTATGATATTAAGCTCATCTGTGCTCAGCTAGCGACTAGCAGGTTATGCCACCAGGTCAAATCTGTGGAGAGGCAAGCCCACTCAACGCTTGCTTACTCGCTTAAAAGTAAACACACCTGTAATTGAATAAATGCAGTATATACAAGTTAAAGTTTAATGTCATACTGTGAAACATTCCAGGCAAAGCAATAAAATCACAATGGAGACAAGCTAGTGTCAGACCCCCAAACCATAGAAGTTACACGGTGCCATTTAAAGGCAGTGAAAATTAGGTGTATTGTCTGTTTGCAATAACTGAATCATATTCTTACATTAACCAAATTTCTATCCTTAATGTTTCATGTTTACTAGTTGCTTTTGTATTGTGTGATTTGCATCCTTACGGTCAAGTGGGACTTCCAGTGCAGCGGTGAGCTGTCCCAGGATGAGCAGGAGCAGAACGGTGACCATCCTCCTCTCCATCATCAGTGTGAGTCACAATGGTCCCGCCCCCAAAAACAGCCAAGACCCGCCTCTCCTCAGTCACATGCACATTCACACCTGTAGAAAAGGCAAGACATCACATTCATTTTAGGGTTGACATGCCATGTTAAACCCGCCACACACTACAGGACTTTTCAATCTTAAACAATTTTTAAACATGAGACAAAAAGTGTAAACCACAGACATGAGGAGAATCGTGTAAGATATTCAATCTTATGATCCAAAGGCAAATCGGGCCCTAATCGGGCAAATTATCCTGTAGTGCATGGCAGGCTTTACTCAAACCATCCATCATAAAGATAGTGTAGTCTGTACTGTATATGAGAGGGGCAGGCAGGCACAGAGCTGGTCCATGTTAGTTGCCATGTACTGCAGTTTGCTGGAAGCCACCTTTTGGATCTAGAGGCCTCCAATGAGCCGCGATGTATCCCACACGGACTCGTTTTGCTCGGCTAATCACTGCCATGGCTGAGACACTATAGGGCCTCTCATCTAAATCAATGTGTTCACCAACGCACAAGGGCATGGGACATTATCACTCCTAACTTCATCTGTTTGAGCGATAAGTTTAATAAAGTTGCAGCAATTTTGTATTTCTATAGTGGATATTGCTTTTTAGAGTGCCCAGCTCACTAGGGATGTTTCAAGTTCAAGTTGATGACTATTTACAGGCTTGAAGTGACTGATGACAGGCTAATGGGCCATTGATTAGTAGTTAATTAAGTAGGGATTTCCTTTTGAGACATTACATAATCTAATTAAACCTCCATCACAACAGATTTTTGAGTTTTCCCTGACTATCCCAAATGATCCAGTGCTGCACATATGGAATTTAAACACAAAAAACAAGATTAGAGAAAATAGAAAAGCCTACTACATATTTAGCCATTGTTGAGTTGATTTAACAAACTAAACCAGTATATAACAGAACCACAGGTTTTGAGAATAGTCTTTACTCTAAGAAGATTAAAGACTCTACTTGGTATAAAATTGAACCATAAGGACCTAATCTAGAGACATGTTAATGAATATAACCAATGCAAATGACCTGACAATGCGCTTCTGTATTGTTCCATTGTGCAGTGCTAGTGCCCCTGGCGCTGGGTAGGGCTGGCCTGTAGATGGGACCTTTGGGAGCCAGAACCAGAGGCTACAGAGGAGGTACAGACAGGGCTGAGCTGGGATGTCCTATGGGAGCACACTGATTTGTTACAGCAGCAGCCCTACAGTCATGATTCAATAGAGGCCCCGGAGCAGAGGAGGCAGGGGAGCAGGGGAGCAGACCAGGTTCCCAGTGCACCTCTCAAGGGAAAAAGGGCTGTATTCTAAGCCCGGAACAGCCAATCACTCTGTTGTACACTCCAGCCGCCAGAGCTGGCCTGGGATCTGACAGGGGAAGATCCATGGGGCAATTTGATCAAGCTCATTTGTAGGCTGCAGGCGAAAGCACAGGAACCATACGGAGTATCAAAGTGACAACAAGCGCTTAACGGCAACTTGATAAATGTTAGACGTTTACAATGCATGAATGAAGCCATGTCATGTGACCTTGAATCAATGTTACAAAGAAAACTATTTTACCATAAACCTGAAAAAAGAAAATTCAAATTACTGAGAAGACTGGTATTCAAGAGTTTAAAGCTTTTGCAACAAAATAATAGTTATGGAATTCAAATCAAAATATGTTATCTTTTGAATGGTGGAAATCTTTTGAATCAGGAAGGAATCAGTTGGCTTAACACCATGAAGAGCAACACATACTTTATCTTCTGCAATGACAGTAAAGAAAAACTCAAATCAAGTAAAACTGGTTGTGTTTTCTGAAAAAAATAAAGAAAAAGTATGTAAACATGTGTATGTAAACAGAATAACCCAGGTTTCTTTATGGTAGTCCAAACCCTGCATTAAAGGTGCTCTATGTAACTTTTCTGATAGAGGGTGGGCCACCTGCTCGTCTCCATGGAGATGTTATTGCTTTGCCTTGAATTTTCCAGAGCAGGGCCTTAAACTTATTTAGCTCCATGGAGACATGCATTTGAAGCCACTAGGCAAAGTTACAAGTCAGATCTGTAAGAGAGCATTTTTTATTAATGTATTTTTAAGCAACAGAACACCTGTAAAATGTAAATAAGTTTAACGCTATACTGCGGAACATCCTAGACAAAGCAAGATGATGGGCCTCTATTACAAAAAGTTACATAGTGTACTCTTAATGGAGAATATTTGCTCAGTAAATCTACTGTAAGACAAATGTCCAATAAGCTCAGATTGTAACAAGATCTGAAGTTTTATGCCAGTCCAATTACAATAAAATTGCAAAATGTCCTAATCGTGATAAAGTCCAACCTGCCATAGCACAGTAAAGGCTAATGACAAAAGGAAAAATGGCAACAGCGAGTGAGAAAATGGTTTCATTATAAATTTTATGGTGACTCCCAGAGAAAAGCAGAGATTTGGATCTGGAGAGGAGCCGAGACTTCATCCAGGATTCATTTCCCAGTGTAATGAGGTGTTGCAGCCCAGCTCTGGCTGGTCAGCCCATTTGTGTGTGTCATTGTGTGTGCGCATGTGTTAGCGTGTCTGTTAGCATGTGTGCTATAATTATCCTGCCAAGCAGCACTGACACAAGGCCAACCTCCTGCAGCCTGTGACATAAGGGCCTCAGCGTAGACTCAAGTGGAGCTCTTAAGAGGAGGAAATGCAACTTAAGATTCTGCCAAACAATCATTAAAATATAGAGTTTAGACTGAAATTATTCAACTTTGCATAATTGTCAAATCAATGTGAATTTCAAATGGAATGGAACTGCTCTGTGTAGAAATGACTCAACAAAACAACAATGTGAAAAAAACCTTTTTTTTCACATTGTTGTTTTTCATTTGAATAATTATCATTTTTGTCACATTTTCACTGGTCCCCACTTCTCTGCCAAACCTTTTCAGTGACTTACTGTTACAGTCATTCACTAACAATTAGACCTGGGTAATGTGACAAAAAATGAATCATAAAATTTTTCACCATATTGACTGAGTTTTGAATTTTCCATTTTATTTTGTCTTATCATCAATAACAATATAAAATGGCTTTCAGTTTTGATTTCATTAACATAAAGACACTTTTAATCTGTAATTTAACACAAAATATAGCCATTCTGAATTTAAGTCTGAACTCGGTGCCAAACCACAATCTTGGTACTGTAGACCTCTCAATTAAAAAACACAAACATATCATTGACAATTAGAAATGACTGAATCTTGATCTCCATTAAAATATGATTTATCTCCCAGCCCTACTACCAATTGTACAATACTTTTGCATTTGAGAAGCAAGACTAAAATCCCCTTCCATGTTTTTATAGGCTACATTGCTGTAGAGATATAATCCAAACACATCCATCAGTATTGTAAAACCTTCTGTGGATGCTGTGCTGAGTGAACAGAAAGAGCCAGAGTCAATACCGCTCACGACCGAAGACTGCTGAGGCCGAGATAAAGACAAGCTTGTGTTTGGAGTCAGCCGTGCCAAAATCTGTCAGACCAATGATACAATCTGCAGGAGACAAGGGCGCTCCTTAACAACTGACAGGTCGAGGAGAGACGACTGACAAGCCTGTTCTTTCCGTAAATGACATCAACGGATCCTGCTGTATATACTAAGAGATAGGATAGCACTGTCCACTGTTCAAAACTCTGTTCAAAACAATATTCATTTAAAGGTAAAGGTAAATGTTATTGTCCCTGAGACGAACAGTACAGTTATCAACAATTCATCATAAACATTATATTAAACGCCAGGTCCATATACAAGGACATCATATATTTCATCATTTAGGTTACATAAAAAGTCAAAGAGTATGCTTGAACCTACACCAATGATCACTGAGTGTTTGTCCAAAAGGGATCATTTGATATCATTTATCCAGGCTTGGAAATAGTGCAAAGTGTAACAACTACAATGTAAGTGAACTTCATGGTGTCTAGATATGTAGCACAATTTTGTTTATGGGTTTCAGCTTCCTGTTCTATGGCGCCATTTTGAGGACAGTTTACCATTCAAAAGATATAGTCAAATATTAGTTTGGAATTGTCAACTGCTGTGGCGACGGTTCTAAATTTTCATCATTCTAAAACCCCTGGATATCCACACAATAAATCTTTGAATAACTTCTTTCCGTGCACCAAAATACAATCTAGAGACATGTTGCCAACAATACCAGAAAAACACCTGGTATATCGCACCAACAGCCAAACCAGTTAGATTAATAAATGAGTATAAACAAGTAATTACTGTCTCTCGCGACACAGAACCACCTTGAGTCAGGAGTTACCATTCACAGTTCATTTTATGTGTGAAGCAAACCCTCTCTCTTTATGTGGGGATTGCATTGAGCTGTCCAGCCTCTCATTGAGTCGGCCTCTTCAATCCCTCCATTGTCATTTTCCGTGGTCAGCTACTTCAGGATGCCAAAACTAATTGGTTTTGTGCACATGTCACAGAAGTACACATGCAGCGAGTCACACATCCAGGCCAAAACGTGTTCAAAAACAGGGGCTTAAAGAGAGAGAGAGGGGAGGGACAAGTGTGAGCACAGATGGAGCTGACCGGGGCACCAGGACTTTGCAGTGAGAATGAATAGCAGTCTATAGGGAAACAAGAAAGATATGTGAGGAATAAGTGTTATAGTTTAGCTGAAAGTACTTGTTTCTACAGCCACTATTACTACTACAATTACAACTTACACCTACTAAAGGTAGCGTGTCCTACTGCTAGCTACTTCTACTTTAACAAGGCCTGTGCCACAGCTGCTATTACAGTTATGACTATTCCTGTAACTGTTGCTAGGGCTGGGTACCTTTAACTTTTTTCAAATACCTGATTTTTGTTAGAAATACCTAAACAGCACTTTTTTGTATCTTTTTATATATTAATAATAGAAAAAAACAGAATTTCAATGTTCATAAACACCATTAAATAGTATTTCTTTGAAGAATGGCACCACTCTGTAGTGCTCTCCCAGAACCAAACATTTTTATTAAGCACTGCACTGGTATGATATCCAGCTTTAATTGTAGCTACTAATACTATTATACTAGAAAGCTACAGCACGTTCAAGGTCAGTACTGCTTTTACTCATCTAGACTAAGCAAGATTTGCTTAAATTAAACTAATGAGCACATTAATATGCAGCACATTTTAGAATGTGTGCTCTGAATTTCTCCCAAACATTGCCTCATCTCAAATTCACACATAAATGTCAAAAGAAAGAAATCCCTGCACCCGTACTGTACCGTTTTGATATCTCCCATTCCAAGCATCCTAATTAACTGAGCTATTGGGAGTCGATGCGATCTGAGGATTGTGGGTTTCTGCATA